>CM076609.1:91025958-91244346 GCA_038502775.1 Hippodamia convergens | reverse complement strand
GCTTCGATTTTCGTGAGAACACCATTAGTCGAAACCGTTTCACGAGATTCATTTTTTTTTTTTTTATTTTGATATATAATCGATTTCGAAATTGTGTCATAACTTTTTCATTTTCGAAAAAATCTGGAAAAAAGCAATTCGGAAATGCATTGAAAGTATGCTACATCGTATGGTAGAAGTGATGAGAAAGCGAGGTGGAAATACACGCCATTAATTTTCAGATGTTTGTTTATGTTTACTATTCGTTAAGGTATTGTAATGATTTAAATTGTTATAAAATTTGAAAAAATGCAACAATTTCTTTGAAAATGTGTAATTTTTTTCAAAAGCAGATACTGACGTAAATCAAAAAACATTTTGTTAATAAAGGTCACACTTCAAATTAAAACTTACTGATATCAAATTTTCCGCCTAAAATTCATCACAGGGCGTTTAGAAATGGAGGGTATGAAACAAGGTTTTGTTTCTCCCTGTATAAGGGATAAACTACAGAAATTTTTGCAAAGTAAATTTCAGGTTAATATAACAAGACGCAATACTATATATTTCAACAAAATCGCAGCACCACGAAAAAAAATACAGGGTGTTGAATTTGACAAAAATTGTGTCTGTCTGGAATTTGACAGGGAGTGTAGTTATAATGACTATAAAAAATATCGCAAAGTTCTTAAAAGAGTACTAACCTGCTTGCTGAATCTTCCCGTCCTCCATAATAAGAATCTTATCAGCAGTGTGCAAATATTGCAACTGGTGCGTGATCAAAATACAAATTTTGTCGCTCAAGTACTGATCCACGCATCTGAAGTACAAGTGCTTCCCTACGTTAACATCAACAGCTGACAACGGATCGTCCAATAGGTAAATGTCAGCTTCTTTATAGACACATCGCGCCAGGTTTATCCTAGCCTTTTGTCCACCGCTCAAGATCTTTCCTCTCTCACCCACGAAAGTTTTGTCCCCATATGGGAACAATTCAAAGTCTTGCTCCAACGCGCAAACTTTGACCACAGCGTCGTACCGATCTTTATCGTACTTTTCCCCGAAGAGGATGTTCTGTCTGATGGTACCAGAGAAGAGCCAGGGTTCTTGAGGTGCATATGAGATCCTTCCGGTGAGTTTCATGGTACCTTTCCTCACTGTTAACTCCTTCAAGAACAAATGGATAAGACTGCTCTTTCCACTACCAACTGGTCCAATGACTGCTACGAGTTCCCTGTGTAATAAATGGGGAAATTGGTAATTTCCTCATTAAAAATGCAATATTGAAACCTCTCAATACGGCACTGTATCCGAGGAATGCATAACGATTCCACAGCTACGTACCATCAATCAATCAGCACGCATTAAAATAAATCCGTTCAGCGCAGTCTAACTACGAGACGCAAAGAAATCAATCTGTGAGAAATATTAACTATTCACCCCGTCACGATAAATATTCGAAAACGTCGTTCTCGAATAGTTTATTATAAATAAAAGTTGTGGATTTATTGAGTTCATGATCCTCAAACTCATGAAAACTAACACTTCCACACTTAAGAAAAACATAAGAAGGTATTATTTATGATTATGGGTCAAAAAGGGTATCTAGGACCGTGGGACTCGAAAACGGCAAACTGGCATCTTTTTTTGATCCTCCCACAAAGAGGAAGAACCTTTAAAAAATGAATCTTATTGGTAATGCCAACTTTTGAAGGGGGAAGAAACACCCACAAGTATAGGAATAGTTAATTTTTATCGTCAAGGGATAATCAGTACCGTTTGGGAAAAGGACCAAAAAGGGGGTTCATCGACGTACTCGCGGAGTTCGGCTCGCGGTTTATTTTTGGGAGTGAAATAGAAAATTTCACATTCAGTTTTAAGTCTCAAGCGGAGACTTGTAGATTTTGTATTGTAAAGTCACGTACTCGTCGGTAAATCACGAAACCGAAACGGAAGTGCGTGTAGGGAAGACGGTGCACGGAAGTTGATCAAAGAGGAAGGATCGTTTCGTGGATAACAGTGGAGTAAAGCCGAATTATTAGAAAGAGATCAAGGTCAGAATTTTTCAATTTTATTTGATGAGAATAGTCAAGTCCAAAAGTCTTGTCATCTCTCATCTCCTATCTGCTCTCAACTTACATTTCCTTAGTGTTAGGTTATTTTGGATTTTTTGTAATTAAGTAACCCAGGGAACAGGGAAACTTACATTTTCTTATTAAATTTTCTCATACAATCTGAGGTACAGACGTAAGGATTACTTTGTTACCTCAGTATATTTTGTAGGTATTTTGGAAAATAGATTTTTTTGTTAAGTTATTTCAATAGTTTCAATTATCCCTAAAGCTGAGAACTCTCTGAAAGAAAAATAACACTAAGACCTTCTCACTTTTGCAGAAGACCGTACCCACTCAAATTTTGTTTATTGGGTTGACATGAAGCCGCTCTCATACGTCAGCCCCCTTAACATCTAGACAATCCTTTATGAACAAAGTCACTTTTTATACGAAAAGGACAATGTTCATATAAAGGGCTCTATTATACCTGGATTCAATCTTCAAATTCAACTCCTCCAAGTCGTTCTCTTCATCATCGGCTATCCAAGAAGCGCTGACGTTCTCCAGGACAATCTCAGGTTTCTTATACCCTCCATTTAACTGTCTCAGATCTTTGGAAGTGCCATTCTTCGCTAATATGGTCAAGTCCATGGAGTTCTTCTCGACGTCCCCATTCTCCTGGTTATCCTCCTTGGAGGAGTCTTTGACAAATTCGTCGTGACAGAGGAAAGTGTTTATCCTGTTGACTGATACGTCTACTTCCGCGATTGTGGAGATGCTGATGGAAAAAAGGGTGGTGATGAGAGGTCGGATGACGTTGTAGATTCCGGTTATGGCGAAGACCTTTTCGGCGCTTACGAAGTTGCCGAGGAGGACGAAGCAAAGGACACTTATGAATATCGACGTCCTGGTTATGAACATCTCGAAGGCGTATATGAGGCCGATTAGGTACTGGTGGGCTCTGATGGGTTTCATCTCTTTCCTGAAAAGGAGTTAAAGGAGTTTAGAAAGGTATCAAGATCATAATGATGTTCGAGGACATCCTGGAGAACTTGAGGAACGAACAAGTTCATTGAGTGATACAACATTTTGCTTAATATCTTCATATGTGATACCAGGAGGGATGAAAAATGACAGTTTGTATCGATGCTAGTGATTTTACCAAAATGCCTAAAAGCAATAAACTTGAATATTATAAGTTAAAAAAAAAGGAAACAATGAGATTTCAGCAGAGGTCCTGGATCACGAAAATAATTAGACCTTTCCATCATTCGGAGAAACTTGCATGACAGCCTTGATTTAGGGATACTGCTAAAATCTCATCGAGTCAAAGAGGATGTAAAGGGTGAGCACATTTGGTGATACCTGAACTGAAACTTTTTAACCGTGAGAGATAAAGGAAGATGAATGACACGTTGCGGCGGTCTTTTTTAGAGAAACTGATAATGCCATCAACTGCATTCCTCTATCTTCTTTTATTTTCGTGTTATAGGCCAAAATTGAAATTTCAGCGATTTCAACTTTGACCATTATCTCCGTTTCTGTTTGTGCTAGGATGTTGAAATGGAAACATTATACAGGCATAACAATTCAATAGGTTACTTTGTTTTTTTTTCAAGAGGTTTCTTCGCTGAGCTATAACATAAAGTTGTGTATTTTCTCATGGAAACAATAGCTCGCAATGGCTTAGAAAGAATTGCCATTTTTTTTTCCATTTCAGAAATATATCATACATCATACATCGCCCTCAGATTCATTCTATATCATGAAAAATATAGTTTATATGTGAAATTTTAATTATTAAGTAGTAAGTAGACTGAATCACAGAATAATATGTCTCTACGCATGGTGTCATTATTATTTTCCCATTCAATACTTATTTCAATTCTTCGTGATTTGATCTCTGTTCAGAACAACTGTCAATTATTAGAATTCAAAGTCATAATTGTCCTCAATATGGAAATGTTCGAAAACTAGGAGAAATATGATACGTTAGAATGTTTTATTTTACCGGCAATAATAACTTCTAATTGACAGTTTTTCTGAACAGAGATCAAACCACGGAGAATTGAATCAGGTATTCAATAGCGAAATAATAATGACACCATGCGTAGAGACATATTTTTCTGTGATTCAACCTACTGAATACTCAATAATTTAAATTTCACATAGGTATAAACTATACTTTTCATGATATCTGAATGGATCTGAGTGTATGATGTATGATATACACTGCGCAAAAAAATTACCGCACATTAGGGAAATCTCAAATTTATTCTACAACTGGGGTGTTCTCAATGATAATTATTTTTGTCAGAATTATGCATACATTATGTCATCCACTTTCAAGGTTTTTCTTCAATACAGATGTATTTTTCCAGCAAGAATAAAAAAAGATGATGTTATCAGATTTTGAATGTATTGGCTCCATTCTAAAACCAGTTGTCCTCGATCAATTCTAGTGATCAATAGTTTTTCTTTCGTTTGATTTTCTACACTCGATCGCTATGCAACGCGAAACACGCAATTTGACCCAAGAGGAATGTGCCCTAGTTGTAGTTTTGCGAGAAGAAGGGTGGACATACACAAGAATTGCAGAAAGGTTTGGAGTTTTCCATACAAGTGAGTCCAGAATGTTGCAGCGATTCAGGGAGACAGGTTTGAATATCCGAAGACCAGGATAGGGTAGACCACGGTAACAACTGCCATTCAAGAACGTTACTTGAGACTTTCTTCGTCGAGACAACGGTTTGCAACCGCTCGCCTCTTTCAAAATCAGCCTGAGCAAACTCATGGGTTGAAAATTAGCACTCAGACAATAAGAAATCGCCTCAGAGAATATGATTTAAGGCCTCGTGTCTAGCAAGAGGCCCAGCTCTTACCCCAGCCCATCGAAGGGCGCGTTTGGATTTTGCGAGAGACCATATCCATTGAGAAGAAGCTGATTGGGAAAGAGTTCTCCTCACAGAAGAGTCTAGATTCTGCCTCTACCATTGTGATCGACGTTTCTTTGTATACAGACGTCGACATGAAAGATATGCTCAGTGCAATTTTCTGAATACTACTGGTTTCCGGGGAGGATCGCTTATGATATGGGGTGGAATATCTTTGACTGCTCGCACACACCTAGTAGTCTTTGATAATGGAGCTGTGAATGCTGATATGTATATAAGGAACATTCTTGAAGAGCATGTAGTGCCACTTGGTCCATACATTGGTGAAAATTTCATTTTTATGGACGATAATCATAGACCCCATCGTGCGCACATCGTTCAGGAGTACCCTGAAGAGGTTGAAGTCTCTCGAATGGAATGGCCAGCAAGAAGTCCAGATCTCAATCTGATTAAGCAGGTTTGGGACAACCTCAATAAAACTTATCAGCATTTCAGTATTTTGAAAATTGTTCATTTCTCTTCTTTCACATAAGATTCGGTGAAATCCTGAATTCTTGTTCCATTTAATGTGTCTTGTTTCGTTCAAAACCTTCCTGAGAGAACATAAAAAATAAGTTATAAAGTTAATGTAGAGTCCACTTTCATTTAAATTAAGATTTTGGGAATGTGCGTTAATTTTTTTGCGCAGTGTATTTCTGAAACAGCAAAAAATGGCCATTTCAAACTATCGTTTTCATTGGAAAAAAAACACAACTTTATGTTATAGCTCAGCAAGCAAACCTCTTGTGAAAAAAACAAAGTACCCTGCTGGATGGCTATGAAAAAGTGCCTGTATAAAGTTTCAACATCCTAGCACAAACAGAAACCGAGATTACAGTCAAAGTTGAAATCGTCCAAATTTCAAATTTGACCTACATCTCGAAAACAAAAGAAAGTAGAGGAATGCAGTTGATGGCATTATCAATTTCTCTAAAAAGACCCCCGAAACGTCATTCATTTTCCTCTATCTTTCACGGTTAAAAAGTTGTAGTTCAGGTATCACCAATTTTGCTCAGCCTGTACAGAGTTCTTTTTTCAGTATGTGATTGAAGATGTGCAACTTCATTTTCACGTAATTGGATGTCACTGCTTCGTGATTTCTTCTCAGTACATCACACCTGATTGCTTTGAATATCGAAGTTATTTTATGAAGATTTTGTCTCTGAGGTATATGGGATACTGATGATGCTAAATATGACTGGAACCGGTATATCCCTCATCTCAGTGACAAAATCTAATATCTAACTCCAACCTCTGATCTGTGATCCTGGGAACTGAAAATGGTATTCATTTCGATGATAACTATTTTAAATTCATCTATGTTTCGAAAAGGTAGGTGGATACTAACAATAATTGTTATTAGTTGACTGAAACCGACTCCATGAAAAACAATAATGGTTTGTATTCACATATGTTTTTGCATGCTTTTCAGTGCATAATAATTTAATTTGGAGTAGGATATTTTTAACATTGAGAGTCTTCCGATCTTATTGGCCGTGGTCTATTAGCAAGTTTTTCACCTAACAATTCGCCTACATCTGCGGGAGGCATGTTCGTGAAAGCCCTAACCTGTATTATTTCATAAAAACATATTCCACCTACTTTCTTGCATATTCTATCAATTTGGCGAAAGGCTTCTCCCAGCAATACATTTTTATCACTTGAATCCCATTGATTATTTCATTCATCAGCCTCACTCTCTCGTCAGTCCTTAAGGCTGTTCTCAGTCTCAACGTAGAGGTCCTCTTACCAACCCAAACTGAAAAAAAAATCATTGAGTAAATATAAGTTTTACAAGTGAGGTGATAACAGTATCTTCCACTTGTATTTGCATTTATATTTTCAAGCACGTGTTTTAGGACAATTCGAAATGCAAATACTTTGTTGCGTGAATAAATATAGGAAGAAAACATTGCTGAAACGTACGGAATATATGATATAAAGTTTCGCAATATGATGTTCAACAAGAATTTACAATGTGTGAATGAAGTAGAAACAAAATTCATAGCTACTCAACGGATGTTTTCAAATAGAACGCTTGGTCGAATTAAGTTTTCAATCAAAAATGTGATGATAAAAAAATGTTCGGTTTCCAATTTAAAAAAAAAGGGACTGGGAAAGGTCTATGAATTTTTTTTCACTTCTGTAAAGCGTAATTTAATTTTTTTTCAAATCCACTGAAGGTATTTCTGTTTGGGAAATTTACAGGACTATGAAATTGGTTTAGATCCGAGCAAAAACAAATGTTTGTTCAAAAGTCGATACTTTTTCATGCATTCCCTCAGTAAATTCAGGGAGTAGATAACGAATATCCAAACAGATTTTTTGTATATTATTCATTTTCTGAGCTATGACCGAAAATCCCAAATTTGGACCGTGGCAAAAAATTCATAAAATCTTAACTAGAGGCGATAGGACCTTGAAAATTTGCAAGAAACCAATCTATGAGCAAAAACATTATTATTTTCACAGTTCTATTTTTCTGGCTGCTACAGCAACTTTTCGAAATTTTTTTTTTCAAGAAAGTATTTATTTCTCAAAATACTGACTATACATAGATAAAATATAATTGAAGATTCGTCCTCTAATTAGTCGAATATACACTGCGCAAAAAAATTTACGCACATTTTGAAAATCTCAATTTTAATGAAAGTTTACTACATTGACTTTGTAACTTATTTTTTATGTTCTCTCGGGAAGGTTTTGAACGAAACAAGAAACATTAAGTGGAAGAAAAATTCAGGATTTGACCGAATCTTATGTGAAAGAAGAGAAATGAACAGTTTTCAAAATACTGAAATGCTGATGAGTGATTAAATACTTGGTATTTCCAACCCTTGCGTTAATTACAGCTCGGCAACGACGGTTCATACTCAAAATGAGTGATCTTGAAATGTTCTGATCTAATCCTTCCCAGATTTCTCCGAGTTGGATTCCTAAGTCATTAAGAGTATCTAGATGATTTTCTGAACTTTTCAGCCTTCTATTGAGGTTGTCCCAAACCTGCTCAATCGGATTGAGATCTGGACTTCTTGCTGGCCCTTCCATTCGAGAGACTTCAACCTCTTGAAGGTACTCTGGCATTATCTTCCATAAAAATGAAATTTTCACCAATGTATGGGGCAAATGGGACTTCATGCTCTTCAAGAATGTTCCTTATATACTTATCAGCATTCATAGCTCCATTATCAAGGACCACTAGGGCTGTGCGAGCCGTCAAATATATTCCACCCCATACCATAATCGATCCTCCCCCGAAACCAGTAGTATTCAGGAAATTGCACTGAGCATATCTTTCATGTGGACGTCTGTATACAAGGGAATGTCGATCACAATGGTAGAGGCAGAATCTAGACTCATCTGTGAAGAGAACTCTTTCCCAATAGGTCCCTTCCCAAAGGATATGCTCTCTCGCAAAATCCAAACGCGCCCTTCGATTGGCTGGCTTAAATCATATTGTCTGAGGCGATTTCTTATTGTCTGAGTGCTAATTTGCACCCCATGAGTTTACTCAAGCTGATTTTGAAGGAGGCGAGCGGTTGCAAACCGTTGTCTCAACGAAGAAACTCTCAAGTAACGTTCTTGAATGGCAGTTGTTACCCGTGGTCTACCCTGTCCTGGTCTTCGGACATTCATACCTGTCTCCCTGAATCGCTGCAACATTCTGGACACACTTGTATGGGAAACTCCAAACCTTTCTGCAATTCTTGTGTATGTCCACCCTTCTTGTCGGAAAACTTCCGCTTGGGCACATTCCTCTTGGGTCTAATTGCGTGTTTCGCGTTGCATAGCGATCGAGTTTAGAAAATCAGAAGGAAGAAAAACTATTGATCACTAGAATTGATCGAGATCAACTGATTTTAGAATGGAGCCAATACATTCGAAATCTGATAATATCATCTTTTTTTATTCCTGCTGGGAAAAAACGTCTGTATTCAAGAAAAACGTTGAAAGTGGATAATATATGCATGCATAATTCTGATCAAAATAATTATCATGGAGAACACCTTCAGTTGTAGAATCAATTCGAGATTTCCATAATGTGCGTTAATTTTTTTGCGCAGTGTATATGACGCTGGTTCGTATAATTCAAAAAAAAAGTAGCATTTGACCACGCATGCCCATTACCTTATTATAGTCCACTGCATTTAGGTCGAAATAGCCCCAAACTTCGGACCAATTCATACAAAAGCAAATGAAGGCTTTTCGGGTAGGTCTCGGTGTCCCAAATGATATCCCAAAAGTCCCCTAGACGGGAGTGACCGCATAAAATTTGGCAACGCTGTAAAGGGCTAAAATCCTGCCCCAATGTGATTTTTCGTGAATATCTCGGTCCCTATCAAACTTACGACAAAAATACATCAGAGCGAAAGGAAAGCTGATAAAATTTCCTAGAAAAAAGGTTCTGAGTCGTTTTTTGGTATAACCAACGGTTTCGTCACAATCTCGCCTTCAATTTGAACGTATGTGATATTCTGGATAATGGAGGTACTCTATTCCACAACACCTTTGAGGATGACTACAGGGTGCGTTTTTCTCAAAGTTGTATCCCCTAATAGGCCTAATCCACGACTTTTTTTTTTTTTGAAAAGACGTTTGAAAGCAAATTTTCTTCTCCTTCGTCTTTTCCTTCTATGAATGCATGTATATTTTCTTCGATGACATCCGTGGAGTCAATCTCAGAGTTTCGGATTTCTGCTTCGGTCACATTTCATTTTTCTCAGGAAACTTCAAATGGTTCGGCATTCAGGCAGGATTTTCCATGGCAATTGCCACAAACCGGTGAGCAACGAAGTTTCAAACTCCGACGGCCACACATTGGTCCACAACCTTTCGTACAGTTGCAAAAAATCATTTTTGAAAGACAATCAGGCGCAGGAAGTTGGGATGTCCTTTTTTGTTACAATATATTGTCTTTAACATCCACCCCCACTCCTCAGGATTCAAATTGTTACCAAGCCACTGTTGTACTTGATATTACACTGCGAACAGATGTTCACAGATGTTATTTTGCTGCGTCAAGAGTTGGAGGTGAAAGATTCAGTCTCACTGGTCTGCTTCTACTAACAGCTTTAATCAAGGAAGAATATCGGTAGTGATTTAAGAAGAGTTATTTAATTGGGGCAACATAGATTAAGAGGAAAAACTTCAGTCCGCTTAAAGGTTATGTGCAGTATTATTTTTTTTGAAGATTTCAGCTGCCTCTTTCAAGTCCTGCCGCTCCTTAACCATTTTCAAAGCCGCGGTCTTTCATTTATTGGACAGAGCAGATGTTGTGTCGCTTGGTGCTGCAGAAGTACCGATAATTCTGCCTCAGAATCTTTCCTATTGTACCAGGCTTGATTCAAGATATCCTGTTTTCCTTTGAGGTGATAACAATTCGGTTTCCATACTTCTCTTCGAGTTTTCTCTTAATTTTCTTGTCATCAGGTATGTTTTCTGTCGGTATTGCTTTCCATCCAGTCAATTTAAACTGAGAGTCTTCATGATTTTCAATGAAAGAAAAAATGTCCTTCATTGCGTTGAGAACATTTTCATACGCAGGATGACCAACCTTCATTTTCTCGGAGACTGGCAAGTTAAATTTGTTGAAACAAACTTGATGATATTTAGCTTCAGCTGCAACTATATCTGTGTCAAACGTTACACGTTTTTAAAAGATTTTGCCCAATCATCTCCGGCAAGTGATATAATATTTTCTTTGAAAATGAGGGTTGAAACATGACAAATTATTTTACGCTTGTCCTTTTTTGCTATTTTCTCTTTCTCCTCGTCAGCCTCGTTGCCGCATCAATAAATACCGGTATTCTCACCTGATTAGAGCTGTGAGCAGAAGCAGACCAGTGAGATTGACTCTTTTACCTCCAACCCTTGACGCAGCACAACAACATCTGTGAAGATCTGTTTCGGGTGTACAACAATGGCTGGGCTGGGTTAGAATTTGAATCCTGAAGAGTGGGATGCATATTGAAAGACAATATATTGTAACCAAAAACGACATCCCAACTTCCTGCGCCTGATTGTCTTTCAAAAATGTTTTTTGCAACTTTACGAAAGTTTGTGGATCAATGTGTGGCCTTCGGAGTTTGGGACTTCGTTGCTCACCGGTTTGTGGCAATTGTCATGGAAAATCCTGCCTGAATGCCGAACCATTTGAAGATTCCTCAGAAAAATAAAATGTGACCGATGCAGGAATCCGAAACTCTGAGATTGACTCCACGGATGTCATCGAAGAAAATATACATGCATTCATAGCAAGGAGAAGACGAAGAAACAGAAAATTAGCCTTCGAACGCCTTTCCAAAAATCAAAAAAGGCATGGATTAGGCCTATTAGGGGATACAACTTTGAGAAAAACGCACCCTGTAGTCATCCTCAAAGGTGGTGTGGAATAGTGTACCTCCATTATCCAGAATATCATATACGTTCAAATTGAAGGCAAGATTGTGACGAAACCGTTGGTTATACCAAAAAACGACCCAGAACCTTTTTTCTAGGAAATTTCATCAGCTTTCTTTTTGCTCTGATGTATTTTTGTCGTAGGTTCCATAGGGACCGAGATATTCACGAAAAATCACATTGGGGCAGGATTTTAGCCCTTTACAGCGTTGCCAAATGTTATGCGGTCACTCCCGCCTAGGGGACTTTTGGGATATCATTTGGGACACCGAGACCTACCCGAAAAGCCTTCATTTGCTTTTGTATGAATTGGTCCGAAGCAAAAGTCTAATTTCAGTGGACTATTAATGCAATTAGATTTTTTTGTGAAGTCAGTATTTCAAGAGATAAATTAAATTATTCGAATGATGGGTCAACTTTGAGGTGCTTTAACAGTCAGAAAAATGATACTGTAGCTATGCTGATTTTTGTGCTCATAGATTGATTTCTTGAAAATAGAGAAGCACAATTTTCATTTCCATAACGTGACTAGTTTAGATTTTATGAATTTTGTCCCCATTATTTTTTTTTAAAACCTTCTTCTAAGAGTTTGGGAGCATATACCTTTTTTGTATTTCATGGTGCCAGCTTTATCTGATTTGAAGTGTAGATTTTGAAAATGGTGTCAAAGCAAAGAAGAAGAAGAAAACGAATCATTCTTGTATTGTTTCGAGGATCTCGAATGGAAAATTGAAACAAACTTTTGATAAAATTGTATCATCGGCCCTTTGAATTTGTTTCTATTTTGAGTTTATCTCAAATTATCCTGAAAGACATAAAGGCAAGGTGTTGATACTTACTTTGTAAAGGAATAAAGGCCAAGAGGAAAGCCATACCAAAGAACGCAGACACCTGTATCTCCCTGTATATCAAATACAACCCTATACAAGCCTGCATCGGAGCTATCCACATAAAGTGGAAGAGAACAAAACCCTCGTCAAATTTACTGACATCATTCGACAGCAAATTTATTATCTGACCTACGGTCGTCTTGGACAAAGAAGTCCTACTTAAACGTAGGGCTTTCCTGTAGAGCAAGGTGCTGCAAGCGACCCTCATCTTCATGCAAAGATGGGACAAGCCCATGAAGGTGGGATGTGTGGTGATGGTGTCCATGAGGAAAGCCAGTGTTATGAAGCCCGAATACATGTAGACTTCGTTCCTGGCCATGGACGTCTGACCGTTTTGGAAAAATTGCACCACCTTGCCAATACTGATTGGTAATAACACTCTGAAACAGAAATTCTTAATTAATAAAACTTCACAATGAAATTGCATGAAGAGAACTTTCAGTAGGTACGATGTTAAAGAGAAGTCTTCAATCAAGAATTATTCACATCTCATACGATTGGTCATATGAAAATACATATGAGTTCAAGTTAAAATCCGAAAATAATAACCCAGAAAAATTGTTAGTGCACGCCAATGAATTTTAGGTGAAAATATTCATCACAGACAGTTATAATCTCGAAAATATTATAAGAGATTATCAAGATCCACAGTATACCCGAAAACGAAATAATTTCAAAATCATCAACTTCGAAAGTTCAATATTAAACCAAAGAACTGAGTGAACCTTGAATTTGTCATGAAAAATTTACCATAAATTTCTTACTTGAAGTGTTATATCTCCATTTTTTTGAAATGTAATTATTTCTCAGGCACTGTAGAAGACAGAAAAAAAATTAAACTACTTTCAATTGATTTTTTCAAGTAGAAGTCAGTGGCGGAGTTAAAAAGAGTTCAGAGCACCGTTTCCAAGATTGATCACAAAATTGGTTTTTTTCAAAAACACCCTTCCAGAAAACCCTGTATATTTTCAAGTCAAATTTTTGGTTTTTTTATGATTGATGTATCACAACCTAATCTTCAATAAATTGAAAAAAAATCCATGATTATGTTTGTTGTTTTGATTATTGCTTTTTTGAAACGCCATGGGCCTTAAACCTATTAATTTTATTATATTTTGAACATAAATTCAAAATATCACTCTCCAACTTAATAATGGTGAAAACAAAAAGTTTTCGAGAAAACTTTAATTTTTATATTGAAATTTTTGATGCATGATCAGTATTTATGTTAAAGAAGAATTGATGACCTACTATTGAAAAACGAACAAAAATATGGATTCTTCTGATTTTTGAAGCTGAAATTCATTGAAGGCGAGGTTGTAATACATAAATGTATTGAGAAAAAAATGCAAAAATTTGAAGTTAAATTGTACAGAATATCCCAAATTGCTTGATTTTCGCTATTTCAGGTACTTCTAAACTAGATAGGTAAAAACTTCGTAAGGTGTCCTGGGCTCGATTTCCGTGAAAACACCAATCGTGAAAACCGTTTCACGATATCTTCATTCGTTTTGAAGATATAACAACATTTTGAAATTTTTTCGATTCAGAAGATGCGCCATAACTTTTTCATTTTCGAAAATATCTGAAAAAGATGAAAACTTTCAACAAGCTCTTTTTCACTGGGAATAAGACATTATTTCAAATTTTTTTATCTCTGATTTTTTTTATGAAATAAAATGAATAACAATGCGTTCGTATTTAATTAAAAAAAGTGGTTTTTCCCCACGAGAAAAAAAATTGAATTTAGTTTCTTATTTCCAAGAAAAAAGCGCTTCTAGAAAGTTTCAATCATTTTCAGATATTTTCTTGAATGAAAAAGTTAGGGCACATTTTCGAAATCGAAATAAAAAAAAATGAAGATATCGTGAAACGGTTTTCACTGATGGTGTTTTCACAAAAATCGAGCCCAGGACAGCTTACGAAGTTTTTACCTGTCTAGTCCAGAAGGACCTATAACAGTCAAAATCAAGCAATTTGGGATACCCTGTACAGGGTGTTCCATTTGAGAAATACCAAGTTTGTGCTCAATTTTGAAAACAATGCTCTGAAAATATTTTTCAACTACGCTATTGGTTTTTAAAACATCGATGATTACAACTTTGGATTCATCTATGTTTCAAAAATGTACTCGGTGTGGCCTCCGTAAAGGCATAGAATTTTTCTTTTTCTTGAAAATACGCCCTTGATTTCTACTGAAAAATATCTATCAAAAGTAGGTTTAATTTTTTCTATCTTATACAGTGCCTGAGAAATAGGTACATCTCAAAAAAGTAGACATTTTCGTTTTCGCCCTGTATTTCAGAAACAAAAGTACTTGAAATATTCTTGTTATTTTTCTGAATACATTGATGTATCACAACCTAATCTCTCATAAATTTTAGCTCAAAAATTAGTAGAATCCATATCATGTTTGTTTTTCAATAGTAGGCCATGAATTCTTTCACACATTAATTTAATTTTTTTCCCTTTTAGAATGCCATGTGACTCAAACCTATTCATTTTATTATATTCAATCATAAACTCAAAATACGAGTCAAAATAATATTTTGAAAAGTGATATTATCACTCTTCCACATGAACTCGAACTTGTTGAGAATGAAAAAAATTTCAATATTAATATTGAAATTTTGATGCATCTTCAACTTTCATGCATTTGTGGAAGAATTCATGTCTTATTATCGACAAAAAAACAACCATAAATATGAATTTTTCTGATTTTTGAAATTCCTCAAAAGTAAGGTTATGATACATCAATGTATTGAGAAAAATAATTGCAGAAATTTTACGTTGAATTATACAGGGTGTTCCATGTAAAAAATTTTAAATTTGTGCTCAATCTCTGAATCAGTACTCTGAAAAAAAATTTTAACTAATGAACGCAGGTGTCATTTTTTCTCTATCCCATACAGGGTTCGACAAATAATAACATCTCCAAAAAGTGCACATTTTCGTTTTCGCCCTGTATTTCAGAAACATAAGTAGTTGAAATATTTCTGTTTGCGGATTTAAAAGTTTTACAGAAGAGTGACAAAGAGTCGCGAAAACTGCATGTCTCTATCTTCAATAATAGTTGAGATACAGTGAAGTCTCAACCAATTTAGGACACAGGGTACATAATTTTTGAGCTAATTTCTTGTATCTAGTAAAATGTTGCACCCGATATAGAAAAAATTAATTTTCTCCTGGTACTGTGGAACTCATGAAGAAATGGACAAAATGATGAGTTAGTTATAAGTGAGTTGATATTCAGACTACTCATGTTGATAAAAAAAAATTTCTAATGTGCCTGAACTTTGGTTGAGCAGTTTTTATGTTATATATCGTTTCAACTAACTGTTTGTGTTCGATTTTGTATTATCCTATATTATGCTCTCATGCTCAGTTGTAGAAATTTCATTGGTTCTTTAAAATCTTGATCCTTACTTGAACAGGATAAATGTAAGATCCTGTTCAATTTAGAATTGAAATTTCAACGGAAGCGTCATAGGAATACAAAGTACTGTAGGGCGCCGAACAATTGTACTTAACACAAGAGATCAAGAAAAAACCACAGAACAAAAAACCCTGGTTTAACGTGACTGACATTTTGCCAACAAAAAATATACTCAATTTTGATAAAAAAATATTGAGAAAATATTTCGAGGTTATATTCTATAGAGAACCTGGGATGAAGAAAAATATTTGAAACGGATATTTTTCTAGGAATGATTCACATTATGAAATGATGATGATATAAAAAGACAATATTGGTATTCTCGTAATACTATCTTTCCTAGTTAGAATGGACACCCTATATATCGAATCCTTGTCGAACTGGATATGGAACACAAAGAACGAAGAACTGCTCACAACAGATCGAAGGTAGTTATTCCATCATTGTCAACAACTCATTCGAATAACACGAAGGTAGGTAATATGTTTTCATGGAATCGATTATTTTAACAGGAATTCTTTGAAAACTTTGTTGTGTGTTCCAGGTAGAACCTCAAGGGATAAGTTTGTCGGATCTAATAGAAAACTTCTGTGTTTTTTGAAAAAATCAAATGAACGAATTCTACGTGAAATTTTGCCCTGTCTTATTGTCAAATACCAATAGAGCTCTTAACAAGATTCCATCTGAGAACCATTCAATTACAACGTTCATGATTTGTTCTAATATAATTCAGAACTCTATCAGAAGAAATAATACCTAATTGAACCTCTTTTGAAGATAATGCATTCAGATTACCAAATCTTAAAGCTTTCAATTGTTTGGAGACAAGAATGGGATAAACATTGCAGTATTTCAATCTAATTTTTTGCAATATATGAACGGATTAGAAGAATTTTCAGGGTTTTCTCTCCCATAATATTTTTCAATCGATATCTTTTTTGAACCAGTTCCAGTGTTAAAGCTGTTGAAGAACATTATTCTCTAAAAAGATCTAAAGATCAATCAGACAGCTCAAATCCAGAAAAATTATGATAATTTCTCCAAATCAAGTTAACGTGACTGATTCGGGGAATTGTCAAGGTTTTTATGTGCAGGCAGTTGCCTAGAAAACAATTGTTACACACTTGACGATTAATGCAGGTATTATTCCAGAAAATAATTGTCATGATAGTGTAGAGGTTTACATAATTTGCCTTTCGACCAACACGATTGTCCAAATACAATCAGCATATTGTGAACTATTGTTACTCATATTTCAGGTATATGCGTGAGCTTGCCAGGAACTATTATTATTTATCGATTGTGAGAATTTCTTTATTGAAATGGGGGTTATCTTTTACAGACTGAAATATGGAACAAAAGATTTTATCGACAACTTGATCATAGACCGATAATAATGGCATCAATCAATTAGCCAATTCTGATTATCCGAGTCCAAAAAACCTTCATAAGTTGGCAGTAGTCGACTTCATACACGAGATACAGGGTGATTCATTTATTCGCCCATATTTCCAATTCTTAACCACCACCAAGTATAATTGAACTTCTCTTTTGACGCTCCAAAGCATCTGATGTATGTACGAGTTTGAGTAATAGAGGTTCGACTGTATTTAATTTTTGTTTTCTAAATTTACATGCAGTGAGAAAAGGAAAGAAACAAATTGACGATAGATCGCATTCAAAATTATCTGATAGAAAATTTGAAGGATTACAAACCCTATCGATCACATTAATTCAAAATCTCTAGTTTTGAAAAGGTAAAGGGTTAAAGAGCACCAGAAAGACGTGATATCTCTGTCAATTTTTATGGTACAGTAAAAAAAAGAACAAAATTTTTGCTGAAAAAAAAACCCCATGTTTTTGTACTGAATCAGTTTTTCCTATTTCTTATCATCTTCGACTCAAACCGAGAAAAAGGCAGATCTTCAAGAAAATTGAAAAATGCGTTCTATGCTTTGATCTCATTTTTTTGTGAAACTATACATTTTAAACCAGTCAAACTCTCTAACCATATGAATAAAAATAAAATAAAGGTATTATACAAGGAAAACTATCCATTTCAATTATGCTGGATGTGGGGTGAGTTTTAATAAATACCTATTTTTTCGTGAAATATATAAATCGTCAATATGTCAATATCTTTTGCATTGTATTTCGCTGAGTTTATATACAATCGACCTTTAGAACTGCTCATTTTGAAACTCTCATGAAGCACTACAGAAAAAGTTGAAAGTATCATTTCCGTAAAATCAATCATTTTTCCGTAATTTCAAGTTGAATGTATCGATTCGATCATTCACGAAAAAAAATCTCCTTTTACTCAGGATACCTTGCCTTTTGTTGCAACTAGAATAATTCTAAAATAATAAATCTCATTGCTTTTCTGTAAGCTACAAATATCTTTCGCACACTTTATTTCGTTTAATGAATAGTTTTTGTGGTATTCGTGAATAACCGTCCCAAAAAGTGTGATTTTTCAATGAAAATGTCATGTTTTCAATCACTCATAACTAAAAAAGGATGGAGTTTTAAAAAAACCTTTATGAAACATTTCTTGCTTAGAATTAAGTCCTTCATCGTGTGCCGGGGTTGTCTTGACCAAAAAAATGTCCACCTCCGAGAAGGAGTGGGAACCTCCCTTGAGATAAAATCATACTTTGGCATAGGATAGACTTTGTTTCTTGAGCTATTTCTTACCTACTTTGAGAATGGAATTTTAATAAAGATTTAGTCCCTGATAGATGTTGGATACTTAATGCCGAAACCGGTCTATCTCTTCTTTCAGGGACAAAATCAGCTTTCCTCATGATGAAATTATTTTCGATTCGTCCACGATTAAAAGTGACCAAATCAGTAAACGAAGCCTACATGTGGATTTTTCTCAACCCTCTGATGCATATTTCTCAAATTAAAAACCCCATTCCACAGAAATATGGCTAATCTTCACGAAAACCCTACAGGAACATTGCAAGAATGTATTTCCAGCATGAAGAGGCTCTACCTCATTTCAGACTTTCAGTGAGGAATTTCTTCAACGAACTTTTTTCACATATGTGGATAGGCTGGGGTGGACCGCATGCATGGCCTCCTAGATCACCAGATTTCAATTCTGTCGATTATTTCGTTTTGGGAATTTTGAAATATTTATTATATGCGTGTGAGATTGCCGATATTCTGCTTAAACGTATCGAAGTTGCATACGATGAGATCTTTCAGGATCCATAAATTATCAAAAAGGCTACGAGACATAATTTGGAAAGAGCAAAAGAGTGCATTGAGCCTGTTCTTCAGGATAAATATCCGTATTTTAGACTGAAGTTCATCTAGTTATCATTTCCTCATTGAAACGCCCCGTATACAGGGTGATTCACGTAGACCTTTCGTTGGAATATTTCCAAGAAAGACTCAAGATAAACACTGAGAATTAAAATAGTTGCTGCTTTCGATAGCAAACTATCAAAAACAGCAACAATTTTAATTCCATAGACCTACCTCTTTTACAATTTTAGCTGAGCAACAGTAAAGAATGGTTCTCATTTCAAAAAAGTAACTTTCGAGGTTCTTGTCATGACTGACTTTGACATTCGAATATAATCACTCTGTATGTTCAATTGCATTTTTAATCAACGAAAGATAAGCACTGGAAGTATGTCTTGTGGTAGGAGCTAGAAAAAAAGGAGTTTTCATGCAAAAATATACAAGTTATAAACATTGGAATGAAGCCCTATTAGAGAAAAAATTTTTGGGATTTTCCAGATTTTTTCAAAGAGTTCATCGCCTACAAAAGATGTACTATAAAATTTCAAGTGTTCATCGTGATTGATTGCTCATTGTCTTGTTTAGATCAAAAGGCTATGTCTTGTTAATTATCAGCAAAGCTGAAATAGTAGCAGTTTAAAAATGTGGAATAAATTTTTTTGATCCAAGTAAATACCGTCCCATTAGTTCATTAAGTGTTCCATTCAAAATTTGAGAGACACTTCTTCTATTCAGAATTCAATCAACTGTATAAGAATCTCTACAAAAGTGTCAGGGGGGTTCAGTTGCAATCAGGTTCTTAGTTTCAGCACGTTCATCGAATCAGGGTTCAATAAAAAAGTTTTTGGTCTCTAGCATTCGATTCAGTATGAAAAGATGGTTTAATTTATAAACTTTACTAGCTGACCCGGCAGACTTCGTACTGCCTCAAAAAAAGCAACTTTGGTATTATAATTAACTCTTATGGTATATCACCTTGAAAGTGGACATAAAATTGTCCTGTACAGTATGTGTTGCTCCAAACGTTGTCGTCTGGAAACAGCTTCTGAATGTTGGCCAAGAACTGTTTAGAATCATTTACTATCCCAGAAACTAAAGAGCGAAAGGGATCTGGTGGTGGAACTAATTGTGGCAATTGGCAATTAGAGAAGCTAGCTGGCCCGGCAAACATTGTTCCGCCTTAGAGATGTTTTTTTTTTTCAAATGAAATATATTAGGTGAAATACAAAAAAAAAAAGTACAAAATATACAAAACATTTAATTGCAAGGAAATAGTCCAATAGCTATCTCAGTTAATATTGGTAGTCACAAAAGTTCAAATGGGCAAATTTGCAGTATATTTTATGGGCATTCAGAATTCAGTACTTAGAATTGCATTAAGGCACCGTTAACCTAAAAATTCTATGTGAATTGTTGTTTTTCAAATGGCACACCCTGTATTTCATTTTCCTAATCGGTAGAGCTATTTCTTCTGATTTCAAATATTTATACATACTTTATTGAGGTTTTTTTCGACAGTTTCTGAAAATTATTGGTTTTTTTTGTCTAAATCTAAGGCAGCAGTAGAATGCCACTCGAGAATGCTGTGATTTCTTTATATCGGAGTTCCATTCTATGGCCTCCTGATAGTCTCTTCTTAACATCATTGGACACTTTTTTATGGGGATATTTGAAATATAAAATGCCCGTCCGTAAAATAAGGAAGAAATTAAATTCAGAATAGAAGAAGAAATTGAGAACCTCAATATATTCCATAGATGTTGAGGAAAATGTTCAAAAACTTTGAAAAAAGAAATCGACTCTGTCTAGAAATAAATAGGGGTCATTTGAATCCCTAATTGAACTTTCAGTTAATAAATAAATAATATAAATATCAGGTGTCATTATCCACGGTTCTTTTGATATGAGAAAATTGCATCGTTCTCGTGTGGCACTCCACAACTGCCTTTGATTTAGAAGAAAATATCTATATTTATAGAAACCTGCCAGAGATACTCTCAATAAGGTGTATTTGAAATCAGAAGAAAGAGTTCTACCGCTGTTGACCAGAGCGACATCTATTGGCGTTATTCGCAAGAAAGAAAATTATTTCCTATATCTTTTCTATTTTATCAAATTTTTCAGGGTTTTATGGTATTTTATGTTAACCCCGCCTTAGAAGAATCCAACAAAAAAACTTTCATAAAAAACAGATCATCCAATCTCGAGTTATAAATGGTGTAACAAACAATATGGCCGACTGAGTTTTATATATTAAGAAGATAATCAGTTGATATGTGAAAAAATGGTTGAATTATTGGAAAATATTCCAATGATGGAAGGTGCCATGTTTTTGTGGATAGTGATAGTGGGTATTTCGAAACTTTGAACAATGGTCTTCCACAAGGTTCAATTTCAGCACCTGTTCTTTCAATTCATATTCGGGTGATATTTCAAGTACCTACTCCTTCCGGAAAATTAATTTATGCGGATGATATTGCTCTCGTGATATCATAAGGTTGAAGATAAAATTTTCCGGTAAATAGATCACGTGGATATCAAATCCATTCACACATAACGCCGATAACTGTGAGTTGTAGTACTAGAATTTTTATTAAACCTCACAACAATTGTTCGGTGTGGATATCTGCTATAAAAAAGATAAACATTCTGTTCCCAATAGTCTTGTTTGCTCATCTCAATTATTATTAATTAAACAACAGTCGTTCTCATCGATCTGAACAAACAACGAAATGAACACTACTCGATATAATAGAGGGATCACATGAACGTTAATGCTGGGAAAACGTTCTAGTCAATGCGTGTCATATTTCTTTTTGGTTGCTGTGTTCGTCAAAAACTCACAGCTTTGGTTTCATGATGGTTCGATTCGTTCTGATGAAGTCTTAATTGGGCACACACAACCATTATTCGAGTATTTATTACTAATCGAATCAGTGTGTTTGAATTATGAGAACGTGATCAATAATTCTGTCGAACAAATTATGTGGTACTTGTCCCAAATTTGTTGTAAGTGGATCCCAGAAACGAGCTTTGAATAGAAAGAACTGATTTAACCAGAAAGATTGCCCCTATAATGTTTTCGTGTTTACGTTTCATGTTTATAACTAGAATGAAAGTTATGTATTAATTGATTTTTTATAAGTTTAGCTTGTTATGTTGAAAAATTATCAGTTTCGTGAATTTCAACAGATTCGGAAAAGGGAAATTCATGGAGCTTTTTCATTTCTTTCAAATTTTGTGACTTTCCTGTCATAAAAATTTATAAACCTCCGAACATTATTTGGCCAAGAAATCTGAATGTTGATTTTTTTTAAAGTACCAAATGCATTTCTAAAATGCATTTGATTTATTCTGAATAATCGGTTTCTTTTCTGCTTTTGTCTTTTTTCATTTCAGATTAAGAATTGGGAGTCGTTTTGGGAAGAATCTGTCTATCCGAGCCCATCGACGGTAACATGAAGATGATCACACTGATGTCTTTCAAGATTTTCCTGATATTTAATATTTTATGTTATTTTTTTACGGGGAGACAGGTTTTTTCGGCTGAGGTTTTTTCCCCTGGCTGTATAGTATCGTATGATACTAGTGTTGATAGTATCGTATGATTCTATAGTATCATACGAAGAATGTTATGATACCCCGTTCTTTTTTTACCTCAGCTTAGGTACTTTTTGTTTCAACATTTATTGTATTATTTTAGCTCACTTTTTCATAAGAATATATATATAACTAGAATGATGAAGAACTTAATGATAATTTTTCTTAACACTCAATTTTCTTATTTTTTTCTATAGCTGAAAGACAGTTGAACTCATAGAGTTATACGGTTTTCACCAAATTAACTTTTCCGAAAAATAAGATAAAAAATGTTAGCAGGGTTTTCGAGATACCCTAACTAGACAACGAATTTAGAACACCTGGTATACAGGGTGTACCAAGTTCCGTCGGCCTATTAGGCGTTTCTGGAGAACTGGACCTATTTGAAATCTGAAAATTGGGGTTATGTTATTGAGTGACATTATCTACCGAGCTAAAATATTTTTGGAGTCTGACCACTTTCAGTTTACAGTGAGTGGAAAAAAAAAAGTTTCAAAAATTATTGTTCTCTGTTTTTTGTTTTCGAATTCGATAGAGTATGCGATTCTGGATACATTCGTACACAAATCGTTGCATTCGTCAAAATACTTTCCAACATATCAAAAAAAACTAAGAAAAAAGGGGAGATAAGAGTATTCGGTATTATATTTGTTATTTATAATCTAGATATCTTAAGCACAAACCGTTTTCACGTTTTTGTAGTCAAAGACAATGGAAATATTGTAGACTTTTAGAATTTTGAAAAACTAGTCACAGGGTGTTCCAAATGTTGGGTCAAAAACTGGGATCAAGATTGGCCAATAACTTTCGTTTTTCAAATAAGAACCCTATTTTTTATGATTGCGTTGGATTCTGCGAAGAAAAATTATGATAATGTTCTAACATGTTGATTCTTCTGAAATTAATAATTCTTGAGTTATTTAGGATTTCCTGTTTTTTTGTCGTACGTAGCGTCAAATTAATGAAATCGGTTTCATATTAACAATGATAAATGAATTCAGAAAAGAGGTGTGTCACTAGTGAGTTATTGAAATAATTCATCTTCCATAGAAGATGGTCATAACCAAGGTCATTGTTGGTATGAAACAGATTCTATGAATTTGAACGCTATACGACATGAAATCAGGAAATCCTAAAAAACTCAGGAGTTATTTATTTTAGGAGCATTAACGTATTGAAACATTATCATCATTTTTTTTTGTAAAATCCAACGCAATCATAAAAAAATAGGGTTCTTATTTGAAAAACAAAAGTTCTGGGCCAATCTTGATTAAAATTTTTGACCCAACATTTGGAACACCCTGTGACGAGTTTTTCAAAAATTTAAAAATGTACAATATTTCCACTATCTTCGACCACAAAAATGTGAAAACGGTTTGTGTTTAAGATATCTAGATTAGAAATAACAAACATAATACCGAATACTCTTTTCCCCCTTTTTCTTCAGTTTTTTCTCGATATTTTGGAAAATATTATGACGAATGCAACGATTTGAATACGAATGTATACATAATTGAATACTCTATCAAATTCGTAAAGAAAAATTTTTTTTATTTTTTTTTCATTCCCTGTATTTTTAACTGAAAGTGGTGGCTTCAAGAACATTTTAGCTCGGTAGATAATGTTAAACAATATAATAATCCCAATTTTCATATTTCAAATAGGTCCAGTTCTCCAGAAACGGCTTATAAGCAGTCGAACTTGGTACACCTTGTATATAAGTTGAAATGAACTATAAACCATTAAATATGTAATAAAAAATAAATCTTTGTTGTTACTTAGAATGATCCTATTCATGTCAAATAAACGTCGGTTTTTTCGATAACTTATTACCATTCTGAAGGTAATGTCATTATGCCTCTTTCATAGAAGTCCCAGCCCTCATTGGCAAAAAATTAACACTGTCGCTTTTCAAGACCCTCTGTTGGAGATTTAGCATTACATTTCAGTTTTTGATCCGCTAATCTGCACTTGGTTTCATTTCGTTCCATTCTGATTTTTGCAGTCACATAAAAATGTCAACATTTCTGAATGTACCGTTCATACTTCCTACTTAAAAAATTGGGTGTTCTTCCTGTCTTTGCTGGGTTCGCATTTTCACAAAGTAGAATGGCAATTTAAAATTAGTATTTGTCGTGTATCGGGATTTTTCATAAATATGTACAGTAACCAAGATAGTGAATTCATTCCACTTGGCTTTTCCCCACTGTATAATATACTGATTTCATCTAATAATTGATATTATTTGCTGGGAAACCCTTCTATACGTAATACGAAAATACAATGAAAAACAAATATTGAGCAATAGTATATAACATTACTAGCAAGGTAAGAGGGTTTTTACTGGCGAATGGAGGATATTACCTCCTTGAGCCAGTAAAACCCGTTACCTTGCGTGTATTGTTTTATATTTTATTTGTTCCTCATTGGTAAAAAGGTTAGATAAATTCTAAAAAAATCTCGATAATTTGTCGCAAATGGCGTAAGCTATGGAAGCGTTGCCATGAACATGTCGGTTTATTTTTCTTTACATTTGTTTCGGCGAAAGCGAAAATGAATGTACCAAAAGAAATTATTGAGGAAGCCAGCAGTGTAGCATCGAGTTTATTACCTGCAAAATCAGCTTCAAGGTACGAGCGAGAATACGACGACTTCAAAAAGTGGCAGAACAAGAATAGTGAGATTGGGGTAACTGAAGATGTTTTGTTGGTCTACTTGAATCAACTATCAGTTAGATTCAGCCTTAATACTTTATGGGCAAAATGGTCTATGCTGAAAAGCTGCTTGGAAATGAAAGAAAATGCCCCTGTTCGCAGGTTTGTTTTCCTCAAAAAATTTATTGAAAAATATGATGTTTAGTTTTCATTTGCAGATTTCAAAAGGTAATAGCGTTTCTGAAACGAAAAAGGTATCAAGTAGAGAAGAGGCTGAACAATTTCTTTTACATGCTCCTGATGACCAGTGGTTGCTGGCGAAAATTGTAACAATATTTGGGATTCTTGGATGTTGTCGATGTGACGAAATTCTCTCCTTAAACATGAATGATGTTGAAGATATTGAAAAATACGTTATTGTGACATTGCGGCAAACAAAAAATTTAACAACAAGAAGATTCACCATAACCGATGATGGCTGCAGCTTGAAGCCCTGCATGTTATACAGAAAAGATGTAAATCTTCGGTCTCCTGGAACAGAAAGATTAAGATTTTTTTTGACATACCGACATGGAAAGTGCATATCCTTTAATGCTAACCAACACACTATTGGTGGTGTCCCAAAGTGACCCAGAGTTATACACCGGCCACTCTTTTCGCAGTACTGGAGCCACTATGGTTGCGGATTCGGGTAGAGATATTTTAGCACTAAAGCGTGCAGGAGGGTGGAAGAGCACCGAAATTGCGATGAGTTATGTCGATGATTCGGTCAACAAAAAAATCTAAATGTCTAGCAAATTATTTGGAAGTAAGGAGAGTACAAATGTTCTGCAATCCTCGAGTTCAGCAGTTTCTGAGTCAATAGATGGTTCATCATCATCAGTATCAACTTTTTCATCATCAAAAATTTGTGTTACTGGAAATAACAATTGTACCACGATTTTCAACATATATGACGATAACACAAAATTTTTAATGTAAATAATACTACTAAATTGTGAAAATTTTGCAAGTTAACTGTCAGTTTTACAAGTTAGTGACTTGATAAAATAAACTTTATTGATTACTATTGTGTTTTTGGAAACTGACGTTTACAAATGAGAAACAAATAAAATATTATTACTGAAAAGTCATAAGTAACAATAATTGTGAGTATATTATTGTCATTCGAATGACTTTTCGGATATTTTTATTTCATTTACTCAGGATAGCTGTAGAATCATTTGGGTCATTGTTTGTTATTCATTGGTATGTGTTTATTTAGATTTGAAGTTGAAAGAAACCTACCTAGTATTTTGAGTAGAAGAACCGCAAATATTTTTTTTTTGTACATCTTTGAATGTTTTGGAGGTCCGATTTTTCGCTTTTTTGGTTGAATTGCCATACATGAGATAGATCGCTTTTTCTCCCATCTATTGTTGTTACACAATTTTCCGGAAAATCTGATAATTTCAGCAACCCTGTGCTATACTTTCATTTCATTAATCTGGCAACACTGTATTAGAATACAGCAAATACTTGACCACAACAACATTACGATCGATACCCTATAAATCATTCTGCCGAGTTTCGTTAACTTGCTCCTAAATTGAAGAATTCTGTTTTTTTGTTATAGATTCTTAACATTCAGTATCTGACCAAACTTTCGTTATATCGAAATCATTCGACTTTTTTCGTAGATGCTATGTTAGAATCGGTTTACCCTCGGGTTTACCCAAACGGAAGTTCTGTGGAAGCAAATATAAAACTAAAAAAAACATACAGACGAAATGATAATCACCTCCTTTTCAGTCGGATAAAATAAGTACGATGCAGTACAAAATAAAAAATTCGAAAATCAAAAAGATTTCAACTATAAATGTGGTATTAAATCCATTCTATTTATTACCAATTTTTCTAAACGTTTATCCACAATTGGATAATTGATTTTACCAATAATTGATAAAGCACATTTCTATTGAATATTCAACTGATCCTCACTGTAAAAACATGCTATAGTAGTTTCAACGATCGCATAAATTAAAAATTAACTTATATCAAAAGACATACTCACACCAAGAAACATTCTTCTATACCCTTAACTATGCCGTAAAGCATGAACTTGAAGCCGAAAAGTTTAAAGAGAGCCCTGCGTAAAGCTGTTTTTTGATTCTTGGGTATCCTGTACTCTTCGTTCCAGAGCTTTTCCAACTGATCTCCTAGATTTCCCGATTTGTGTTCGATGAGTGGCTCGAATATGTCATCTTCCGTCAATTCTTTTTTCAGCGTCCTTTTGAATATGGGGAACATGTATCTATAAAAAAAATGTGTCAATTGAAATGTAAGTCTCCATGATTTCTTTTAATTTATTAGTTTTCTTTTTTCTTCAATTTGTAATTTACGTATTTTTGTTAGCATTTTTGTTAATGTTTAGTCGAGTTAATTATGGGTTGTTTGTATTGTGAGTAAATCTGCTGATTGTGTTGAAAAAAAGTGAAATTTTTATAATGGTCCTCAGTCAAGTTTAAAAACTCTCAGCCTGACTTCTTGAAGTTTTAATGGAGGCTCTCAAATATTATTATTTCGTATTTTCTAAATCAAGATTTTCACTTCCAGTCTCTGATTGAAATCAATTGAAAATATAAAAAAAAATCACCAAAAAATTGAAACAATTTAATATGCTCTTAATATGAAAAAAATCTTGGATAATACTTCACAATTTAAATATTTTTCATAGTTCTTCTTAGTGAAATGAAATGAAAAATATAAAACTACTTGAAAGTCAATCAAATTGTAACGGTAATATAATGTAATTCGCTGTCTCGCTGAGGGTATTTTTGCAACCGTTGGTAATTTTGAAATTATTGCGTTTTCGGTGATTTGGGTATCTCGATCACCCCTTATAATATTTTCAAGATTATAGCTATCCTTGATATATATTTTACGAACAATTCATTGGCGTACACAATTTTTCTTGTCTTTGATCGAAATCAATTTAAAATTAAAAAAAAATTACCAAACAGATCGATCTAAGAAAAATTAAAACAATTAAATATGCTCCAAATTTGAATATTTTTAATAGTTCTTCTGAGTGAAATAAAATGAAAATTTTAACAACTTGAAAGTCAATCAAATTTTAAGGATAATATAATGTACAGGGTGGTCAGATTTCGATGTTTTAGTACTACATCTCCTTAATTAAACGAGATAGAAAAAAATAATATGCATGTAATGTTCTCTATTTTCGAGAAACATGAATTTGTGAAACCGCAAGTCACTAAGCTGTCTAGTTTCCGTGCAACAGGGTGATTTTGGAATTTGGCCAATTATTATACTTGGCAATAACTTCCGCAGTATTGCAACTACGCTCTTATAATAAGAACATTTATAGGCAGTTTCGTCAGTACTTTATACCTGTGCTATCGAAATTTCAGTGCCAATTCAAATTTTACAAAAAAAAAATTCAAATTGAACATAGTACGCGAGACTTTTCTCCGACAATTTCAAAAATATATTGTATATCATGATATACTTCCGAGCGATAATATCGAAAAATCCGAAAAAACATTTTTTGATCAACAAGAGAAAAAAAGATTTTGATTTTCAACTGAGGAAGTCATAGAACTTGATATTTCACAATTGTAAGCTGCCAAATTGATTAAGATAATGTCAGTTATAGTCTCGGTTATAGTTATATTAATATACTCAATGAGTGTTTCCCGAAACCTTTTTTTTTCAACTCTGAACAGTATTTGAAAACAGAGATTTTGAATTTTTAATAAGAGTTTCCACGGAGGGTAATGAGAGCCTGCTTAAATGAAGTTGACCCTGAAGTATTTTTTTCCGAATTTTCGATATTTAAACACAGAAGTATGTCATGCTATACATGGTGTACCAAGTTCGACGGCCTATTAGGCGTTTCTGGAGAACTGGACCTATTTGAAATCTGAAAATTGGGATTATGTTATTGTTTGACATTATCTACCGATCTGAAATATTCTTGGATCCTGAACACTTTCAGTTATACAGGGAGTGAAAAAAAATTACAAACATTTTTTTTCTGTTTTTTGTTTTTGAATTTGATGAAGTATCTCGTGAAGTATGCATTTCTGAATACATTCCTACCCAAATTGATGCATTCGTCAAAATAATTTCCAAAATATCGAGAAAAAACTGAAGAAAAAAGGGAGATAAGAGTATTCGGTATTATGTTTGTTATTCCTAACCTAGATATCGTAAGCAGAAACCGTTTTCACATTTCTGAAGGCGAAGAATGTGGAAATATTGTACATTTTCAGAATTTTGAAAAACCCGTCACAGGGTGTTCCAAATGTTGGTTCAAAAATTGGGATCAAGATTTATCCATAGCTTTCGTTTTTCAAATTAGAACCTTATTTTTTTATGATTGCGTTGGATTGTGCGAAGAAAAATGATGATAATGTTCCAACATGTTAATGCACCTAAAATAAATAATTCTTGAGGTATTCAGGATTTCCTGATTTCATGTCGTACGTACCGTCAAATTCAAAGAATATGTTTCATATCAACAATGACCTTGGTCATAGAAGAATAATGATTCCAATAAATCACTAGTGACTTCCTCTTTTCTGAATTCATTTATCATTCTTGATGTAAAACAGATTTCATGAATAGAAACAGAAAATCATAAATAACTCAAGAATTAGTAATTTTGGGAGCATCAACATGTTGGAACATTATCATCATTTTTCTTCGCAGAATCCAACGCAATAAAAAAAATAGGGTTCTTATTTGAAAAAAGAAAGTTATGAGCCAATTTTAATCCCAATTTTTGAACAAACATTTGGAACACCCTGTGATGGGTTATTCGAAATCCTGAAATTGTACAATATTTTTACAGTCTTCGCCTTCAAAAATGTGAAAACAGTTTGTGCTTACGATATCTAGGTTAGGAATTACAAACATAATACCGAATACACTTATCACCCTTTTTTCTTCAGTTTTTTCTCGATATTTTGGAAAGTATTTTGACGAATGCAACGATTTGAATACGAATGTATTCAGAATTGCATACTCTATCTAATTCGAAAACAAAAAAACAGAAAGAAAAATTATTGGAATTTTATTTTTCTCTCCCTGTATAACTGAAAGTGGTCAGGCTCCAAGAATATTTTATATCGGTAGATAATGTCAACTAATAATATAATCCCAATTTTCAGATTTCAAATAGGTCCAGTTCTCCAGAAACGCCTAATAGGCCGTCGAACTTGGTACACCCTGTATAAAAATGAATTGCTGTGCGTTAAGTACGCTAAAACTTGAAAACAGCTGGACCAATTTGGTTAATTCTGGTCTTGAATCATTCGTGGAATTCCAGGGAAGGTTCAAAAGGTGAGAAAATATAAAAATAAAAGGTGTATAATATTGTTTTTCCTTAGAAATAGAGGAGATTGATTTGCGAAGATCATCGATGATTGACAATAAACCATCGATGTTTTGAAATTGATTTTGCATCATTTCTAACATCCTTACATCTATTTCTCGATTGCCATATTTTCTTCAAGTAAGGACGACGCAAAGTTTGCACAAAACAGCAATGTCATCAATTAATGATGAATAATTAATAAATAACTCTATAAACATCGAGTATCATGTTCGGTTAACTATGTCATTCTGTCATTGTCGGCTTTGGTGATCATTTGTAAGTGACATTTCAAGCTACGTCTTTTTTTTGCAATTAATCTTTCGTCATAGATATAACTTTCTAAAAGTGTGCGAGAACTTTTTCGAAATTTTTCGTCTTTGAAGATAATTCGGACTCATAATAATAACAAAAATGTTAATAGCCGATTTGGTCAGACGAAGTTGCGCGGGCCAGCTAGTTGAAAATATAAAAAAAATTACCAAAAAAACTTGACCTTACAAAAATTGAAACAATTTAATATGCTCTAAAAATAAAAAAAATTATTGCATATTCTTTCAATATTCAAATATTAATAGTTTTCCTGAGTGAAATGAAATGAGGAATATTAATATAATTTAATATATAATACATATTTTCAAGTTTCTAGCTGTCTTCGATAGATATTTCACGAACAATTCATTGGTGTCCTTTTTTTTTGTGTTCTTGAGTAATCGAGTGAGTAATAATAAGAACTCATACTTGTGTGAGAAACCCTCTATTTTATTTCACCGTTAACTTACATAATTTTTCTGATAGAAAAAAAAACACTGATCATCTACAAATAATTTCAATAATGGGATTAACTTTTAAGTAGTTTATTCATAGTGAATTTTTTTATTTTCATTAATTTCATCAAAAATCTTTTCAAAATTTTTGTTGATACTTTTCAGATTTGGTAACGTAGCAGAGAAGTGTTAAAAAAATATTTCAATCTGATTGATGACGAAGAACCTACAATGCAATTCACGATAGATTTAAGATACGAACACTCATAGATACCTTAATGTTCATTCCAATATGCAAGAGTGTGTCAGAAAAATAATTTTAAAAACGCTCTAAGGACGAATTTCTGTTTAAATTTTATCTTGGTTGTTATCTTCGATTGAGTTATGTGGCACTGATGACGACTAATAAGCCAGAGACCGGTCTGTCTGCTTATACCTAGGCGTTCTCCTGCAGTTTACTGCATGCTCTAAATTTCCACTATCCTGTGAATCAAGTATAAGTCCTAAATATTTTTGTATTGACTCGCCCTGTATATCCTACTCGCTCAGATTTCGCGGAAACCTCCTAAACTGCAGGTGGAATATTGCGGTTTTCTCAAACGCAACAAAGCGGTTAGGTTTCGAAGAAATGATAAAGAACGTACATATATGCTGAGTCCTTGACTCACTGAAATTACCGAAGATTTTCGAAGGATCGAACGAGCAAGAGACGGAAAATCCACATGAGCTGGGTCAATGAACAAGAATCGAGGTCGTCAAACACATAATGAATTATTCATTTCAGAATAAATTCACGATTACAGAAAATCGTTACGATGCCAACTTGTGTTTTTCCCTTTTTAGTCTTTCCCTACATTCTTAGTGGGATTCAGTTGGAACTCGGTTGGAAGCACTTCATAATGAAATTAACGTTTCAAACCTCGATCTATTCAAAATGAAAATGTAGTGGAGATATGTAGATAAATATACCTTATTATAAACCAAGGTTGGAGCCTTTGAAAATGATGAAGGAGAATGTGAGCTCGGGACTAGAATAAATCCCATGAGAAAAGTAGGAGAATAATTCAAAAACGAAAGGAAGAATAAATAACGGGTCATCCGAGGGGTACTTAAGGTGGGGAAATGAAAGGGGGTGTAATTTCAAGAGTGAAAAAATTTTAACGAAAAAACATGACAAAAAAGATGCACTAAAAAATTGAAAAAAAATAATTACGTTTTTGTACAACTGCCATTGAGAGTGACACTTTTAATGACAGCAAACAATGTTGAAATTGATTGTTTACGTGGAAGCGTTGAAAATATTTTTAGCACTCCATTTTCTTATGATGAAATCAGATGAGAAAAATTCAGCTATTGCAAATTTTCATTATCAATATTCAACAATCATTACTTATGAATATCAATATTAATCGTAAAACTAGAACAATTACTAACATTAATGTCCTATGACGTTAGGGAGCTTCGCAACACATTATTGGAATCCTCAGCACCATCAGTACTTGTAGAAACCGGTACAATATTGGATGATGATGATCCAAAATCTGTTGAGGTTGGGAGAATTTTTTTCAGCAATGACATTTCTATATGCAATGGAATGATCAACATAGCCCTCGGTTACCGTCGTAGACTTCCATCCACCATGTTTTTTTATATCCGTAATATTTGCTCCTAATTCTGCTAGCATAGAAGCTTTGGTTCTGGCAGTTTGAGGAATTCGGCAACAATAGATGGAATTTTCCCAAATGTATTAATACCAACTGCATTAATTATTCATGTATTTCAGGAAAAAACGACGATGTTTGATGACAGAAGGGCGCAGTGCAAAATGAAAATAGTCTACATACTTCCCAATAATACTGAAAGAACGACTGACTTTCGTTTTTGTATTTGGAAGTTGAATAACCAATGATTTATTTGTTATTTCGATGTCTTCCATTGATAAATTACACAATTCTTCACGCCGACAGGCTCCAAATAATCCGAAAATAATTGCAACCTCAACCATCAAGTATTTCTCATCTGGTGCCTCCTTTATTAACTTTTCAACTTGTTCACGAGTGAGAATTTTCGATTTTTTGGGACGATATCCTTCACTTTTCATTTTTAGATATGCTATTACCTCAAAATATTTACTAATATCCACACCATTTTTAACAAGGGCGCTTGACTTTATCATAGAAAATTTGCTCCACAGAGTTGATGAACTCCATATTCTTCATTTTTCTTTTGAGTATGCCAGGAAAACAGTTTCACCGAAGTTCCCTTCTACATTTTTCAATTTACACCATGCCAGGAAATTGTTTTATGCAATATCGTACTGCTGAACGTATTGTTTAGGTAAGAGTTCCAGATTTGCTTTTCTTGTAGACTCTTCAATATCCAAAGGAACAACCAAATCGTCACTTTTATTAATAATTGGACTCTCGACAAACATATTAACCAGTTAAAAACCCAAGACGAAAATTGGACACGAACGAAATTGAAATGACATCTTCACAACAACGTTTTGATTATTTGATTATTAAAATGCATTTTGAACTTTATTGTCACTGCAAATTCGCCCATTTCATTATCAAAATAGGGAAGTTGTACAAAAAACATTGTATGGTATTTGTCTTAAAAGTTATTTTATTTCGTTCGTGAAACTGTTCATTTCACAAACTTTTTCACTCACAAAAGAAAAAAAAGTATATAAAAGACTGTTGCAGGTTAATGCCCCTCGGCATTACCTGGTTAAACTCGTTAGTTCAATGGGCCATATTTTCTTTAGTCGTTTGTTAGTAACGGGGGTCAGCATGAGATGCATCAGTTGGTTTTGGTGGACTTCTAGTTTCTGGTGATAGCTTTCAGATTTGTTTCGGATTGTCTCTTGAATTTTCGGGATGTTTAGGTCCATGTGTAGCGTATGGTTTGTAACAAACCAAGGAGCAGAGACCATTTGTCTCAAAATTTTTGACTGACATCTTTGTATTATGTCAATATTTGATTTGGATGCACAACCCCAAAGTTCAATTCCATACGTCCAAATAGGTTTGAAAATACATTTATAAAGGAGGATTTTGTTTTCGATGGAGAGTCTCGATTTATTTCCAAGTAGCCATCTCAGTTCATTCATTTTCATTTCTATCTGCTTCTTCTTTTTCACTAGGTGGTGCTTCCAGGTTAATTTTTGGTCAAGATGTATACCGAGGTATTTGACAGAATTAGTTTGTGGTATAGGCACATTGTTCATTGTAACTGGTGGACATAGTTGTTTTCTCAGGGTGAATGTTATTTGAGAAGATTTGGCTTCATTCACTTTCATTTTCCATTTAATCAACCACTGCTTTATCATATTCAGATGAATCTGTATATTGTCCGACGTTTTTCGAGGGTCAGTATCACTTGATAGAATCACAGTGTCGTCTGCAAATTGTTCCTATAACAGTTTCATTTGAAGTCGGCAAATCTGAGGTATACAAAAGAAATAGTATCGGACCGAGGACACTACCTGGAGGAACTCCTGCGTTTATTGGAAATTCACTGGAACTTTATCGAGAAAGAATATTTCAATCACTTTCAAATTTTGTGTGAATATATAAGCCAAAAAGACCTTCGTTTATGATCTAATTTCAAATATCAATGACTTCTGCTTTCACCGGAAATGGTATCAACTTTCTTAATTCGAATGGAACACCCTCTATATTATGATATCAACTTTCTTAATTCGAATGGGACACCCTCTATATTATAACTTTTTAGGATAGATCTTCGAATGCCACATTCATTTTATGTTTGAGAGTGTGTGGACAAAATTTTGAAATTTTTCTCATTCAATTTTATATTGTGACTCATTTGAATAAAATTCTGAGAAGTTTTCTGACTTCTGCAATAAGTTTTGCATAACAATTTGAGCTTTCGATATATTTAATATTTTCTGAAAAATAACTCGTTATTTTCATTATGAGCAGCAAAAATAAACTAGTTGTCTTTTACTTTGAGCAATGAACAAATTTTGAGAGATGTCAAGAGAAACATGGAAAAATATTTCGAATAAAGTCAGAGATTTTTATGAAAGGGTAGACAAAGATCATATAATATTATGCCCGTAGCAGATATTTCTGAATATCTCGAAAATATTACATTTAAGATATATGGAACCCTTAAAAGATTCCAAATATCTTTATCCTCGTCTTTATCCCACGAATTGATATGTGAGTGAAAAAATATAGTTTCCATTGAAAAAAATCGAATCTTCGGCTTTTTTTTAATTCCAACTTTAACACTCTTATTTCACTTCCCAGTATATAAAAATGTTATTCTCTCTACAGATTTACGTCGAATATCTTATTGGTACCCATTTCAAAAAAAAAGATCTGAGATTGTCCCTTGCGCTTTCATTGAATTCTCAATGTTCTACAAGCCTCAATTTGAAATTTTTTTCAGGGAAATAGTGAATAACTCGAAATCGGCCCCAGACGGCTATAGGGAATGATACATAAAATGAAAGTTGATACCATTTCCGGTGAGAGCGGAAGTTACTGATATTTAACAACATGTCATGAATGAATGACAACTTGGCTTATATCTTCACAAAAAATTTGAAACTGATCGAATCGTTATTTCTCCATCAACTTCTACTGAGTACTCCGGTGGGACACCCTGTATAGGTACCTATTCATACTCGAAAACCTACCTCAGCTGACACCGAGGCTGACACCGACTCAAAAAACGACAATAATTGCTCGAATAATTGTGTGTACACTAAATCAACGTTATTTGATTGACTTTTCTGTAGTCTAATATTTTTAATTTCATTTTACTTAGGAGGACTTTGAAAAAGATTTTGCTCATTGTTTGTTATTCATAGGTACGTGTTGATTCAGATTCAAAAATTGGACGGCTATTTTATGGTTTTTAAAATTACAAAATAAGTTCAGATAATTCCGAGGATAATTTTCACACCTCTCACATGATGAAAAATTTTCAAGTGCATCAATGCTCCCAAAGATTCAATTTATTTCATTCGTTCCGGATAATTCTGATGCAGATTTTTTCAATAGAATAAATTTTCCATCACAAAATTCATCTAGGAATGTTGAGGCCAATAGCTGAAATGGAAGACTCAAACGAGGATTAAAAAAAAAAAAATTTTTCTGAATGTTCTCTGTACAGGTTATTCTAAATTGCTTGATTTTGGCTGTTTCTGGTACTTCTAGACCAGATAGGAAAAAAGTTGAGACGAGTCCTGGACTCGATTCCCGTAAAAACACCAGTAATGAATACTTTTTCAAGATATCTTCATTTGTTTTTAAGATATAACAAAATTTTTAAATTTTTTCGATTTCCAAGATGTGTCATAACTTTTTCATTTTCGAAAATATCTGAAAAAGACAAAAACTTTCAACAAGCACTTTTGCACTGGGAATAAGACATTATTTCACATTTTTTTTATGATATAAGATGGAAAAAAATGAGTTCGTATTCAAAATAAAGAAAGTGGTTTTTTTTCCACAAGAAAATAAAATTGAATATAGTTTCATTTCTGGTGAAAAAGGGCTTCTAAAATGTTTTAATCGTTTTCAGATATTTTCGTAAATAAAAAAGTTACGGTACATTTTCGAAATAGATATATCGAAATTTAAAAAAAATTAAGATATCGTGAAACAGTTTTCACGAAAATAGAGCACTTTTCGAAGTACCTAAAACAGTCAAAATGAAGCAATTTGGGATACCCTGTATAGTTTAGTTCTCGGTTCAGTTAGATGAGTGTTGGAAGATTTTAGAAAGAAATCGAGGGTACGAGAAAAAAAGAAGAAGAAATAAAAACAAATACGTTAAAGCCAGTACGAATACAGTCCTATCGACAAATTATTATAATATATTGAAAATTCCGAAAAAAAAATACCTGTAACATGAAGAATTCCAAATTATACAAGTGGAACAGTGTAATCAGCACCAACTTTCTGATTATTCCATGAAAAATGATAAACACCTAAAAAGCAAGACCCTGAACAATAGATTGCAGATAATTACTCAAGTATCAACTGAAGAACTAAGGACCAAGCATGAACAATCATGAATATAAATCGACGTGTTTTCGCATTTGCAACAAAAATCGTACCTACTGTCGAAAGAATATGAATTCATTCCATACATTTGAACCATACTGTATAAAAATCGAGTTGAAAATAAAAAGAAAATATACAGGGTGTACCTCGGGGTGTACCAAGTTCGACGGCCTATTAGCAGAACTGGAAATACGAGTGGAAATATTTAAAATCTGAAAATTGGGATTATGTTATTGTTTGACATTATCTACCGAGCTTAAATATTCTTGGAGCCAAACCACTTTCACTTATACAGGGAGTGAAAAAAAATTTTTTCAATTTTTTTTCTGTTTTATTGTTTTCGAATTTGATAATAATAATAATAATAATAATAATGTATTTATCATCCAGCTTGTACATGATAAGTCAAAAAATAACAATTTTCCCCATAACTATAAAATAAAACACAATACAATACAAAAATTAAATGGTCACACAGTAATTGATCTTTCTCAAATATATAACATACACTAATAAAAATTTGTCATCACGGATATCTATCCTCATGAAACCTCATAAATTCGTCAACGGAGTAAAAACACTTCTTCAGTAATAAATTTTTAATTTCTCTTCTGAATGCCGTATTCTCGAGACCTTTCAATTCATTGGGCAACACATTGTATAGTCTAGATCCCGAGTATTGTGGTGATCTTTCAAAAAAAGTATGATGGTGTTTCTCTAAATTTATTTTAGATAGAGTATGCAATTCTGAATACATTCGTACCAAAATCGTTGCATTCGTCAAAATAGTTTACAAAATATCCAGGAAAAAACCGAAGAAAAAAGGAAGATATAAGTATTCGGTATCATGTTCATTTTTCCTATTCAAAATATCTAAAGCACAAACCGTTTTTCGTATTTTGAAGTCAAAGATTGTGAAAATAATGTACATTTCTAGAATTTTGAAAAATTGGTCACAGCGTTTCCAAATGTTGGGTCAAAAATTGGGAGCAAGATTGACTCATAACTTTCATTTTTCAAATTAGAATTCTATTTTTTGAAAATTGCGTTGGATTCTGCGAAGAAAAATGATGATAATGTTCTATCATGTTGATGCTCCTAAAATTAGGATTTTCTGATTTTATGTCGTATGTAGCGTCAAATTAATGAAATCTGTTCCATATCAACAATGATGAATGAATTCAGAAAAGAGGTGTGTCACTAGTGAGTTATTGGAATAATTTATCATTGTCGATATGAAAAAGATTCTATGAGATCAGGAAATCTTGAATAACTCAAGAATTAATTATTTTAGGAGTATTATTATGTTGGAATTTTATCATCATTTTTCTTCGCACATTCCAAAGCAATCATAAAAAATAGGGTTCTAATTTGAAAAACGAAAGTTATGGGCCAATCTTGATCCCAATGTTTGACACAACATTTCGAACACCCTGTGACGAGTTTTTCAAAATTCTGAAAATGTACAATATTTCCACAGTCTTCGACTTCAATAATGGGTAAACGGTTTGTGCTTAAGATATTTAGATTACGAATAACAAACATAACACCGAAAACTTTTATCTCCCCTTTTTCTTCAGTTTTGTCTCGATATTTTGGAAAGTATTATGACAAATGCAATGATTTGAAGACGAATCCATTCACAATTGAATACTCTACCAAATTCGAAAACAAACAAAAATAAAAAAAAAATTTTTGACATTTTTTTTTCATCCCCTGTATAACTGAAAGTTGTCAGGCTGTAAGAAAATTTCAGCTCGGTAGATAATGTCGAACAATATCCTAATCCCAATTTTCAGATTTCAAATAGGTCCAGTTCTCCAGAAACGCCTCATAGGCCGTCGAACTTGGTACACTCAGTATACGATTTTTTCTTTGCAATTCTCATTCCAAAGAATACGAAAGAATTCGTGTTTGTGACGTTGGTCCATCACTCTTTGATTTTAGGAAAAGGTTTTGTTGTGCTGAATTGACCTATTGTACAGGGTGGGCATATTTCGATGTTTTAGCACTACAACTTTTGAACCAGAGGAGATAAACAAAATCTGATACCCCATTCTCGATCACTTTTTCGGAGAAACCGAGGGAGAAACTAACAAGAGTCTTATTCATTTTTGGCTACCTTCTTTTGTTTTCGAGTTATATGCGAAAATTAGAAAAATGGCGATATCGAAAAAAATTTATATCTCCGCTAATGCTTATGATAGAGCTCTGAAATTGAAACATTCTAGAAGCACTTTTTTACGTAGAATCCAGTGGCATGCTCGTCTTTTCTTCACCATTTTCAATTACGAGGCTATGATCCAAAGTTATGTTTTTTTAAATGGAGACACTATATTTCTGTGACATTTTCTGAAAGCTTAATTTTTTCTGATTTCAAAAATATATAACATCGTAAAGTTTGTATCAATATGAGTATAGAAATTGGTCAAGAACCTAGTTTCATGTGAGTCTCAATACTTTCTATGGTTTCAACTGTTGATGAGCACAGAAAAATGTAGCTTCCTCTAACAAGAGCCTAGAAATGAAAAGACTACTAGAAAGAAATTGTGGCAATTATACGATACTAAATTTTTCGTGCTTATCGACAATTGAAACCATAGAAAGTATTGAGACTCAGATGTTCTTGACTAATTTCTATACTCATATTGATTTATTGATACGAACCATACGATGTTATATATTTTTGAAATCAGAGAAAATTAAGCTTTCAGAAAATGGCAAAAAAATCTAGTGTTCCTCTTCAAAAAAACATAATTTTATGTCATAGCTTCGTAATTTAAAATGCTACAAAAAAGGCGAGCATGCCACTGGATTCTACGTAGAAAAGTGCCTGTATAATGTTTTAATTTCAGAGCTCTATCATCAGTATTTGCGGAGATATAAATTTTCACCGATATCACCATTTTTCCAATTTTCGCTCATAACTCGAAAACAAAAGGTAGCCAAAAATGAATACTACTCTTGTTAGTTTCTCCGAAAAAGAGAACGAGAATGGGGTATCAGATTTTGTCTATCTCCTCTGGTTCAAAAGTTATAGTGCTAAAACATCGAAATATGCCCACCCTGTACAAACACATGCTTCGTTTAAGACATTTTGTAATATCTCTTGAGAACCTTGTGTAATGAAAGAAAAATTGTAATATCGCAAAGCAACACAAATCTAGATCAATTCAAAACAACAATTTTTTTTCAAAATCAAAAAGTGCTGAGCCACCTGCAAACACATAAAAATCCCACAGTATTCTTGTCGCTTGCAACAGCAAAGATTTCCCCGGTGCTCACAACGATACGCCACTGCTTAAATTCCCTACACCAGAAATCGCACAGCTTCAAAAACGAAAACTCGGAAGGTTCAAAGGTGACAAACAATGCGAATAATTGTATGCGTTTGACTGCATTGACCCAAATACACAGTTTTAGAGTATTTGCGAGCATTCATATGAAAATAGCAGATAACGCTTTTTAGTATTATGTAGATACTCGTATCTTATTGTGTATGTGTGTTACTATGGCAACTACAGATGTTTATTGTCAAGAAGTACAATAGGTTAGGTTAGTATAAATAGAAGGTGGGTCTTTTGTACGAACGATAAACAGCTACGATTTAAAATCCAATTTTAGAAGAAACTGGGAGATTAACAAATTTAAAAAAAAATGAAAAAAGAGTGATAAGGTATATATACTTACAGAAAAAATAGTTGGGAGAATACGTTGGCATTTTTCACAGGGTTGGGTTTCCTTTTAACGCTCACTATAGTGTTCATTTTGAACTGAATATATCACAGCACGGCTAAGATTCTCACTAGTTAGTTCGGGAATTCGCGTTTTCCAACATTTGACAATGAGTAACGTCGTCAATACTGGGAGCCGGTGACGCGAATATCTACACCTTGTGCAATATTCTGGCACGTCGTTCGTCGTTTTCCGGAGAATGAATGGAATGATGGAATGTTGGATGAGTTGCGGCGTTGCCAGGATGTCCGTTGGGAATTCCCTTTTTGGTGTAGCGCAAGTCGCGTGAGTTCCTAGACACGAGACCGATCTACAGTCGTTCTAGAATTACCGTCATCTGGGACGGCTGTGAAAAATTATGTTGGTAATAGCCTATCGGTTAAACATTTGAGTTGCAAGATTTAGGTTGTTATTGAGGAAAAAAACTTCTAAAAACGATATTGAAAAACAAACTGAAATGCACTCTCGAAAACTTAAAACACCTTACAATTTGATGAAATACTGTTTCCATTTGAGAGAATCGAATTTTCCGCTTTTTTTCAATTCCAACTTTGAGACCTTCTGGTATATCAGAAAGTTGTGTTCTCTACAGAGTGACGAACCACCAGTAGATTGTAGGAAAATCGGCATACCTGGCAAGAGTGTGAAATTAGCACAGCATTTTTGGATGACAAAAAAGCTGCAAACGTCACAAAACAGCACAAACCTAGCACAAATAAGCACAACAATAATTTTTTGAGAATCTAAATGCTGAGTCAAATTGAACTTGTCATAATTTAAAAACAGGTAATTATTTTCATCTGTAAAAAAGATTCAAACATGTTAAATGGTTCGGACTACTGATTAGTATACAGGGTGTACCAAGTTCGAAGGCCTATTATACGTTTCTGGAGAACTGGACCTATTTAAAATCTGAAAATTGGGATTATATTATTGTTTGACATTATCTACCGATCTGAAATATTCTTGGAGCCTGACCACTTTCAGTTATACAGGGGGTGAAAAAACATTTCAAAAAATTTTTTTTCTGTTTTTTTGATTTCGAATTTGATAGAGTATTCAATTCTGAATACATTCGTACTCAAATCGTTGCATTCGTCAAAATACTTTCCAAAGTATCGAGAAAAACTGAAGAAAAAAGGGAGATAAGAGCATTCGGTATTTTGTTTGGTAGGGTGTTCCAAATTGGCTCATAACTTTCGTTTTTCAGATTAGAACCCTATTTTTCTGTGATTGCGTCAGATTCTGCGAAGAAAAATGATGATAATATTCTATGATATATCTTCAGGATTTTCTGATTTTATGTCGTACTAGCGTCAAATTCATGAAATCTGTTCCATATCATCAATGATAAATGAATTCAAAAAAGGGGTATGAGTTATTTGAACAATTTATTTTCTATGACCAAGGTCATTGTTGATATGAAACAGATTTTGTTAATTTGACGGTACGTACGACATGAAATCAGGAAATCTTGAATAACTCAAAAATTATTAATTTTAGGAGTATTATCATGTTTGAACATTATCATCACATTTCTTCGCACAATCCAACGCAATCATAAAAAAATAAGGTTCTAATTTGAAAAACGAAAGTAATGGGCCAATCTTGATCCCAATTTTTGGACCAATATGAGGAACACCCTGTGACGGGTTTTTCAAAATTCTGAAAATGTAGAATATTTCCACATTCTTCGCCTTCAGAAGTATGAAAACGGTTTGTGCTTACGATATCTAGGTTAGGAATAACAAACATAATACCGAATACTCTTATCTCTTTTTTTCTTCAGTTTTTTCTCGATATTTCGGCAAGTATCTTGACGAATGCAACGATTTGAGTACAAGTATTCAGAATGGCATACTCTATCAAAATTGAAAAGTGGTCAGGCTCCAAGAATATTTAGATCGGTAGATAATGTCAAACAATAACATAATTTCAATTTTCAGATTTCGAATTTTTATTATTATTATATTTATTTATTCAGTAATGAAAAAAATACAAATTTAATTTATATGCTACAACTATTTCCACATATACAAAGTATAAATCAGTATAACTAAATAAATAAGAGAATTACCTCGAGGACAAAAATAGGTCCAGTTCTCCAGAAACGCCTAATAGGCAGTCGAACTTGGTACACCATGTAAATTCCATGGTTCAGAATTCTGATATAAATTTTAAAAAAAAATAAACTACACTTGTCCGCAGACACCTACTGATTTCGGTGGCTTGGGACAAAAGTTGTAATCAATTGATTCCTCAATTCTCAAATGAATGAGGTGACGGTGTATAGTTCAAAGAAATAAAACTTCTTCATTATATAGATGAAATTTGTTGGGGAAATTGAATAAGTACCCTCTACTACAGCCAAAGTAAAAATACTGCTCTCAAATGCAATACAATTAAGACAAAATGAAATGAAATTTGGTGATTATTTGGTGATATTTTCGTAGAAATAAAGTGAATAACACCTTGTTGATGAAGATATTTAAACTTATATTTAAAGATGTCGAAATTAATAGCGCTACACTAACTGGAAAAAGACTTTATTTTTTTTAAAGATCTTGTGTATCTGCTTTTTCTTACGGAAAACTTCAGTCACTAGTCACTTGCATCAGAAATTATATTCTCTTCGTGTTCAGACAGACGAGTTTGACCACCATATGAAATTAAATTTTTTTCGTTAAAATTTTTTTTTTAAATATATTTCAGTATGTTATATCATTATGAAGCTTCTTTGTAAGTTTGATGATTTTTTTTCAATGTCTTTAACCACTCTGCTAAGCGTAATTGAAAAAAATTAGTATATTTTCTTCTGCCAATGAGCCGCTATAATTCATTCGGCATTATCCCAAGTCACCCTGTAAAAAAAACAAAATGAATAAAAAATGAGATTCCTGTTGCTAGAATTTTTCACTTTATTCGAATTTAATTTTTCTGTGTTATCACGAATAGGACTTTTGTATCCTGAAGTCTTCAATATCAAGCCAATTGTTCCAACTTGAAAAATGATGTCACTTTTTGATTTACCAAATATTTAAAATTAATATGTCGACCAAATTCAGCTGATTGTACTGAAAAAGAATTGAACTGAATCAGTTTGACAAATTGCTCCAAAAGCACATTCAATAGTGTTTCTAAACTGCTATAATAGTTACTACATTATTTGTTGATCAGTCAAAAAAACGGTATTTCTTGAAGAAACACAATTTCTCGATTTACAAAGTTTGAAGAAATTATTCAAAACTGTGTTTCTTCAAGAAAGACGGTTTTTTATGTCGTGAGTGTTATAGTATTTTAGGAACCTTATCAAGTGTGTAAACTTTTGAAGTAATTTATCAAAATGATGTGGTACAATAATTTTTCAGTACAATCAGTTGAAGTTGGTAGAAATAATAATTTTAAATATTTGGTTCGGCAAAAAGTGACACTATTTTTCAAGCTTGGGCAATTGGCATAGAATCGAAGATTACAGGTTACAGAAGCTTTATTCGAGATAACATAGGAAAAATTAAATTTGAAAAAAGTGAAAAAGTTTTAGCAACAGGGGGAATAGAATCGTCACAGTTTGTGTATTTACTCGAATAGTACAATTGCAATATAATTTGAAAAAATACACGACTTGGATTTTTCTAAATATTTTTCTGATGACCACTATGACTGAGCCTGTTAAACGATTTCGGCTTGACTTCAACTTCTGGGACACCCTGTATAGCACATACGCTCATATTATTTCTGAATATAGATTAAAAACAATAAAAAATGGGGTCGCAATTTCAAATTTTTTCATTTTCGTTATGACACTGAATATTGGACCCCCTGTAAATAGAATTTTCGAAGAATTTTGAATGAAGGTTATGTAATTTCAGGTGAGGAACATGAAAACACTCACTGAAAGACATCTCAACAAATCAAAACTTGCATATGAAATCTTATTATCAATTCCCTCTAATTGAAAATATTTCAACCATGCTACACGTCTATATTCAGATGAATTCAGTTATACAGTTTTTGGCTGCTTAACTCAAACTCAGAAATGCTACATTGTGTTTTATCAACACAAACATGAATCTTTTTACTCAAATGTTACTGATGGGATATTACCAACATAATCTCAATATTTCACAGTAGCCAGAGTTGACAATGATTCTTGAACAGACTATAGATGAATAGTCGATGGTATAACTGAAAATAGCTGGTGCACGCCTGAGTTGCCAAGTCTACAAAAGAATACAGGTTAACAGGTATACAACTATTTTCGGAAGATTTCTACATTTATTTCATATGGCTTTGGTCGTATAAAGGGGGCTTCAGGTTTGTTACCTGACCCGACAGGACCCAGTGGCGGTTCCTATAGGGTGGTAGAGTCAAGTCTCCATCGAGTTTGAAATAATAATTGACATCCTTTGAGTTTGAGAGCAGTCGTATTTCGAATTATAATGAAAATAATTGGTTGAATTAAAGTATGCCACATTTCATAGCATTAGTTGACAGGGTTGAATATATTCGAAAGGTATTATGATAAACACCTCGATGATTGTATTGAAACTAAAAAACAAGAAAGCGACTCAAAAAAATATTTAAAAGAATGAATATGTAGATATGGATTGAAATATAATTATGGGTAGTTTTTGCATTATGACTGCACATATCAACTCTGCTGAGCCAAACGATGCAACAATATTCAGCAGATTAGATCATTGCATTTATGAAAAAAATTAAACGGAAAACTAAAAATTCTTTACCTTCACTGAGGCCACACCGAAAAATTTTTTGAAACATAGATGAATTCGAAAAAGTAATCATCGAAACGAATACCGTTTTCAAATTCCAGTCTCACAGATCTTTTATTTACCATGAGGTTGAAGAAATGATATTAAATTTTGTCACTGGGATGAGAGACATACCGGTTTCGGCTTTATTTGACATCATCAGTACCCCATACGTCTCAGGGAAAAAACCTCATGAAAAACTTAGATATTTGAAGCAATTAGTCGTGACGTAATGATTAGAAAGTACAATGTAGTGACATCTGATAGCGTCAAAAGAAAGTCCCACATCTCCTATCACATTCTATAAGAACTGCGAATATCCGATTCTACTTCATAAGTATGGGATACTGATGAAGGCTGAAACCGGTTTATCTCTCTTATCCCATATTTACAAAATCTGATATCATGTGATTCATATATATTTAAGAAAGATCATTGCATTCTTTCATTTTCTGTTTTTGTCCAAGATACTTCTTGTATTTGGTTCAATTCAAGGAATGAGCAAATCACCGAACAATCTTGATACAATACATTCACGAGGAAGCTGTAGGTATATTTCTCACAGCAAATATACGTATCTCAAAAGATATCTAGATGTGGGTATATTGGATTTAATCCGTTCACGCTCAAATATTTGATCATTGTGAAATGTTACGCAGGTAAGTATTATTCATTAGCTAATGGATTCTATGAAAAAAAGATATTGGGATAAAAATATCAAAGTTTCGAGATCTTCCACTCATGATAAATTTATTCGAATATATATTTTTGTGATGACATTGACGAATGCACTTCTCTGATTTTTGGATGAAGATTGCCGATAAGAGAAGAAACGGGATATAAAAATAGAAGCAACAGTAAAATTTCAATTGATATTCCTGTCATTATATTACTCTATTATTTAGATATCATATCCAAGTATGCTTCTTGATTGCTCAGATTTGTGTGATTTTTTTTCTATTTATGCGGTTCTCCATAAAAAAGATGGTTACAACAGCTGTAATATTTTCAGAATACTTGTTGTGACTTGCGCAGTTTATCCGTAAGTATTTCCTGTTGCCAAGAAAAAGAAGAATGAAGAGAAAAGTTAGACCAGAACTCCTGTTAATTCTTCTCAAAACTCAGTAGAAATAATTGAGCCTATTATGTGTTATCTTCCGCCATTTTTTTGAGTTATTGCTGAAGGATTTCAGTTTGAGCATTCATTGTATTTTATAAAACAAGATGAATAATAGTACTGCAGTAAAAACTATTATATCTCTATTGGTATACTCTTCAAAAGTGAAAATTATATTCTTCTCAGTTCATTTCCATTTTTTCATTTCATCAACTCAAAAATGAATTCAGTGTTATCTGTACAAGTTAAAGTTGATATACCGTGAAAAAAAGACTACTCACAATTTCAATTATCCTGGTAATGGAAAATTCTAATTCACTGTTAATTGTAGATTACTTTTTAACAATGTGTTAAAAATCTTCGGTAAATAAAACATGAAAAGAGCATAAATATTGATTTATTCGTGTTTTCTTCAAAAAAACAAATATTTTTTAACAAGTAAATATGAACGAGTTTTTCTTCAAGGAACATCAAAAGGTTTTACTCTTATATATTTGGCTCCATATTTCTCTTCATAATTCTGAAATAAACAACAAAATATCAATTAATTTCGTTAAGATAAAGCAGTCGAGGGAATATTTTTGAATTATGAATATTTTCTTAAAAGACAAACAAATCTTAATTTCAATTATCCAATATATTTGAAGAAATATTCTTGTTATTATCGTTCTTGTTCATTTCTATTCGATTTCAAGTTTAAATTTCAAGTTTGGATTATGTAAATTATTTTTAGATACCAAGTGACATATATTCATTTCAATCAGAAATAAAAATGTAATTTAATGGTGAAATTGAATATATGGTGTCCTTTAAAAAAATAATCTTTTTCAGTCATAACTCAAAAACGATAATCCAGAAAATTTTAAATGTACGCCAATGAATTCAACATAAAAATACATATCAAAGACAGTTTCAATCTTAAAAATATAATAAGACCCTGTAAGTTTAACATACAGAGTTGGGATAAAGTATGGAACAAAGATTTTTTATCCTAATGATAAGTCTATCCTTATGATATATCTATAGTATGGAATATGGAAACAAAGTAGGGAGAGTTATCGAAATACATATATACAGGCCTAACTTCATTAAAGGATCCTCTTCTCTGTGAGTCGGATATTTGAACTATGGAAATGACTTCAATTCTTGACAACTTTATTATGATATTTCCTTTATTTTGACAGTTGTCAGAAGTTGTTCAACCTAGAAGATTGGAAGAACTATCAAAATAAGGGATCTTTCATTCAGATGCGGCTGTCCTCTATTTGAGTTAAATACAGGAAGCCTTATTTTGTTACAGGTCAGATTAAAATCTTTGGTGGATGCGCATGCGGAAATGTCAATATTTTAGAAATTTTACTTAAGTTAGGCCTCTATTTGCGTTTCGATCTCATGAACGAATAGACCTATATTTAAAAAACTAGCTGACCCGGCAGACTTCGTACTGCATCAATCCATAAATAAAAAAGCAACTTCAATATTACTATAAACTTTTATGGTATAATACCTTGAAAGTGGACATAAAATTGTCCTGTACAATCAATCCAGTCAATGAGGGCGAAAATTAGGCATTACCTCTGAATTCTATCAAGTTGCTACGATTTTGATGAAATTTTGGATATAAGCTATACTTGTCTCCTACTCCTGCCTTATGCCGATGTATGCTTATTATTTTTGAGGGGAGAAAACAATCCCTTTTTCCAAAATTGAAAGAAACTTGTTCTTACGTAAATCAAAGTCATTTTTGGGCCTCAGTAGCGTTTCATGAAGTTTAATGAAGGTCTTCATATACTTCAAGACCGTAGAAACCACCTCCTTTCAGCATGAAATTATAACAGTATTCTGGATCAATGTCAGTTTCAGTTATTTTTATTTTCCAATCATTAAAAGCAACCTCTATCTGTTCGAGATAACAAAATGAAAACAGGGACGGGCCGAAGCCAAATTTTTGGGGGGGAAATCCATCGAAAATTTTCCAACTGGACATTAAATTAACAGGACACCGTTATACATATTATGTATAATATTTGTTTCGGTAAAAAAAATTCAAAATGATGAATTTCAACAGAGTGGGGAGTAATTAACTTTTTTTCCATCTACAGAACATTTAATTAAGTAGATTTTATGGAGTTTGTTTTTTCATGAAGAGTATCTTGATGTTGCTTGAAACTTTGAGAAACACTACTTGTTTGTTTCTTCAGTTTTGTAGCCCTTCTTTAATTGTTTATTTCATGAAATCTAAAAGCGAGTGCAAGGCTCATTTTCATCAGAGACATTTTTTTTTTTAAATCTATTCTTTTTATTACGAGAAAGGAGTAAATATGGGGAATCAAAGTTATGAGAAATTAACGTTAATTTTCCAATTACCCAATATTCAATAATGTGAGTTTCTTTATTTTATGGAATCTTTTTTTTATGAGGAATACCTTGAAGTATGTTTGAATCTTTGAGACACATTTTTTGTTTCGTTCTTTAATTTAGTTCAGTTTCATTCTTTGGTGTATCTCAAAATTTCAAGCATCTAATAAAACAAGATATTTTTCACGAAAAAAGCAGATTCCATAAAATAAAGAAATATACATTGAATGTTGGGTAGATGAAAAATCAATGATAGTTACTGAATACTTTGGTGAGATTCATAATATTGAAACTGCTCATACCTCATACGTAACATGGGTCCATTTTACAGAATAAAAGAAACAAAATTTTCAGAAAATATATTTCGTTTGATAAAAAATGAGCCTTACTTCTACTTACACATTCCATGAAATAAAGAAAAGCAACATAACTAGGGAATAAAACAGAAAATGTATGTCAAAGTATGTCTCATGAATCAAGAAAATTCCTTAAAAAAAACAGATTCCCAATTTAGCAGGGAAACGATTTTGACTCAAATCAGTTATATTGAAGAAACAATTTTGAACAAAATTTGCTAATTTGAGTTGGCGATTTCGATCTCTTTGCAGCGTTTATTTCAATTAGTGTTTGGAATTGAGGATCTATTTAGTGTTTCGAACGATTTTTGTTGTGACTTAGGGTATTTTGTGGTCACTACCCATAATTTTCTCTCACACTTGTTGTCCTTCAGGCATTTTCTGTTCATAAATTTTTTTTTTTTGAATTTCTATAAGGCACCACATAACTCAAACTTCACTTTGAATCTTTTTGGTTCATTATTCAAATTTATTTATACATATTGTTTATTCGCAAAACTCTAACACAATGTACGAAGAGCGTACATAAAGATGATTCCATTTATGATACCAGATGGTTTTTTTATGACACAGTCCATGCGACGTAACTGAAAAATTTACAACTAGGTACCTACTTCTTGGGGCCGCATCTCTCCCAATACTTGATAGTAAAAATATTGGGTTGAATACCATTTATTGCCGGCTATAAATATATTGTCAAGTACTGATTGCAAACTTTTTTTTTCTAATTCAGATTCCTTCGTATTTCATATCTCTCTCGGAATAATGTATTTCAACTGCCTTGAAATTTTACCGCAACTGCTTTGAACATTTTCCAACTGCTTTGGAATTTTTTCCCACTGGTTTGAAATTTTGCCAACTGCTTTGAAATGTTTTCCAACTGCTTCGAAATTTTTCCAATCGCTTTGAAAATTTCCCAACTGCTTTGAAATTTTTCCAACTCCTTTGAAAATCTTCCGACTGCTTTGAAAATTTGCCAACTTCATTCAACATTGGGGGGGATCATCCCCCCCCATCCCCCCCTTGGGCCCATCCCTGAATGAAAATATCATTTGAAAATTTCATTTATTCATCACTTTATTCGAGTGAAATTAATACTTTTTGTGTCAAAAAATCAATCTGATTCTGAGTGGCTGTCGCCACTGTCAATTATATCTTCATCTTTGCCTAAGATATTGGTCAACTGTTTTGGCAGTTCACACCTGCAGATTCCCCACATGTAGCGTTACAAAAAAGACTCAGTTTTCTGTAGGTGCATGACGCATTGCAACTTTTTTTGCAGTTACAAAAAATCATTTTCAACAATTTTTGTGGTGCAGGTGTTTCTTGCATTTTTGTGGGATGCAAATATCTATTGGTACTATTACAACCGCAATCAACTGAATCGAGAGCTTTATTACCCAGGCAAATTTGAAGTAGATGATTTTAGGCGAGCATTTATTTCATCGGAAGCCGTCGATTTTGGAATTACCGATAATGGTTGTCGGAAGTCACCAGACAAAAGAATCAATGCTCCCCCAAAACACCCGTTTAGGCAACTCAAAATACACAGTAATTGTTTACATATATAATAATAGAATGGAGATTTGTTAGAAACATTTCTTCATATAATTTTCCGTAGTGTTCGGAAGAAAGATAGGTGTAATAACACATGGACTCAAATGCGTTAATATTATTAGAAAATTTAGTTCACCGAATTAATATCAAATATAATACTTTCACGAAAACTCTATTTACCGTAGTGACACCTACTGGCGTTTATCGGAAGGAGAAAAATTCCATTTCGTCAAATTTTTCAGAGTTTCAATATATTTTATGTTAACTCAGTCGAAGAAGATTCTATAAAAAAGTCTTTCGTAGCAGACAGTTCATGAATGGTGTAACCAACAATATGGCCGAATTAGATTTATATCTTAAAATATTGCAGGTAAGTTCAATGGTGCAAAATGCATCCGAGGATAATGTACTTTAATTTATATGGAACCTCTTGTATATCTTTACACATGTTGAAAAAGCTTAGGATTTCGAATTCGTACAGGGTGATTCATTTATCTTGGTAACCACAATTTTCTCGAGAACGTCCTAATATTTTTTCATTCTGTGAATGAAGTTTTGAACAAGTCAATGTCGACTTGAGATGCGCATAAAAATCTGCGGAATAAATGAAGACGCCAGGCGTCACGGCGCTATCAAAAATTTTTTTTCAAGAGACATACCTTTTTTATTATGTCATTCGAAAGATAATGTCATTCTGAATTTTTTTTTCGAATACAATTTTTATCCATTTCTAACCATTAGCGATCTGCAGCGGGTTTTATGTTGATTCTATTCCATTTATTTTTTTCTGTATTGTGGTAGTATGCCTTTATTTAGAGACATACATGTGATTTTGTGATTTGAATTCGAGAAGGCTAGTTTTCTAGTCGATGTGCTTCTTCAAATAATATGAAATATGTGGCTACATCAGGATGGGGCTTCATGCCACAATGCTGCCATTGTCAAGAGATATTTAGATCAAGAATTCGAAAAAAAATGGATTGAAACCAATCGCCAGACCTAACGCTCATGAATTACTTTCTGAGAGGTCCCCTTGAATATATGGTATACCAAACTGATTTTAATAACTTGGACTATTTGAAAATGAAGATATAAGAAACGCATGTACCCAAGTAGACTCTTATATTTTGACCGAAGTAACTTATGTATGGATTTTAATGTCCGGTATATAGAACATATGATTCGAAATATTTAATGAATAAAATAATAGAAAAATAGTTACAGAACCTCCGTCATTTTACGGAACATAATCAAATCTAGGTCATCTAGCCATTATGATCCATACACTAGTTATATCATCTCCCTATTTCATTATAAGTCACTTTGGTCAAAATATAAGGGTCCATTCATTTTCGAATTCTTAATCTCAATATCTCTCCACAATGGCAGCGTTATGACATGGAGCACCATCTTGCTGTATCCACATATTTGATCTTATTTGAAGAGGCAGATTGTTTAGAAAACTAGCCTTCTTGAATTCAAGGCACAAAATCATTTATATGTCTCTAAATCAAGGCACAATACAGAAAAAAAAAAATAAATGGAATAGAATCAACATAAAACACACTGCAGATCGCTGACGGTAAGGAATGGACAAAAATTGTATTTGAAAAAAAAGTTCAAAATGAAATTATCTTCCGAATGTCATGATAAAAATGGTATGTCCCTGGAGAAAAAATTTTTGATGGCACCGCGACGCCTGACGTCTTTATTTATTTCGCAGCTTTTTATGCGCATCTCAAGTCGACATTGACTTGTTCAAAACGCCATTCACAGAATGAAAAAATAATTGGACTTTTTCGAGAAAATTGGGGTTACCAAGATAAATGAATGACCCTGTACATACTGGGTTTCGTTTTTCTTCTTTTTAGTTTTTTATATCAAAGGTAAACAAATTGATATTGAGTGCGTACATAGTCAGTAATGAACGATTTCATAAATATGGTATTTTTCATTCAAACACAAGCAAAACAAATCAATCACAATGATGTTCCACTCTACCTACCCTTCTTGCAATCTCCTCCAAGCTCTGGTAGGTATTCTCCCCCGTAGCCTTGACCAGGCGATACAAGAACCCCTCCGGGTTCCTCAGCAAGATGTACGGATGCTCGAACTCCTCCACCTTCCCCCTCTTCAACGCCAGTATCTTGTCCGAGTCCATGACGGTCTGCAGCCGATGCGCGACAGTCAGCAGCGTGCAGCCCTCGAACCTCGTCCTTATAATAATAATAATAATACTCTTTATTAATCCCAAGAGACATAATTAATATGAGACAAGTCAAGGACAAAGACAAAAAATTAAATCACCATAAATCAAAGATCAAAAATATTACTATCATTTAGAAATTCTTTAATATTATAATAGCTTTTTTTGAGCAGTTGACGTTTTACTATTTTTTCAAATTTTATTTCACTTAACAGTTTAACAGAAAGTGGTGCATGATTGTATAAGACTATGGCCTGATAAATGGGCGAACACTCAAATTTTGTTGTTACATGTGTAGGAATGCACAGAGTAGCATCATTTCTTGTAAAATATTTATGAAAATCAGACAATTTAACCATTGATTTTTCATGTTCCTTCACATAAACTAAACATCTGTATACAGGGTCTTTCACGAGGAACCTCACCCATATTTATACGGGAAACTACTGAACGTATTTTCATGAAATTCAGCACTTATAAGTATTTCACGATGCTGATGAAATCTTAAATATTTTCAAGGCATGAGCACCTCCGGTTTTTCCGGAAATGACGTCAACTTCCGTTTTTCAAATTAGAACACCATTTTTTTATTGCAGAAATAGATTCCTTAGAATATTTCAAGTTATCTTGATGTAACATTTTTCAGTTTTGGTTGGAAAATTCTCTCTGAGCGGGAAAATTCGAAAAAAAAATCGAAAATAGAGCTCCGCTGAAACAAGAATAACTTCAAGGTTTTTGGATGGAAAATTTTCATTTTTAGGATTTTTCAAGATGTAAGATTGATGTATCCACTTTAAAAATCGAAATCGCGATTCATGATACAGGGGGTGAAAAAATCGCTTTCCAAGTTAGGAATGACAAAATCGTGAAAAATCAATTTTTTCAAATTAGAACCCCATTTTTTTATGGCAGATATTGAATCTACGTTAAAAAATAATGTGAGTGTATGCATCACACCCTTGCCCTAAAATGGATATTTTCTGAGTTATTCACAAAAAACTGTTTTTCGTCTTGAATTTTTAGCTATTTCTTTTCCCTTCACGCCAAAAAGATGAAATTTTCTGGAACTGTTATTTGAACCATGCTGTAGATTTTTCACCCCTTCTTCGCAAAACTCTGTTCTCCTGACGAAATCAGTTTCCTTCAAATGCTGTACCCTATTGAATTTATATGGGTGCATTTTATGTTTTTTTAATATTCTCCAAACACTCGATTGAGATAATCCCAGATCAATCTCAGCATCTTTGAGAGAATTTTGAGGATTCACACAAAAATATGCAAGAACTGTAATTTCGTTGTTCTCATCTTCTACTACACTTTTTTCTCTGTGTATAGTTTTCTTAACGAAAGATCCGACATTTCTCAAGTTTGTCATGGTTCTGTTAATGGTATCTCTCGTTGGTCTGGGTCGGTCAGGAAACCTCTCAATGAACAGTCGAATCGTTCTATCTACAACTTTATTACCTTCTCCATGAAGTAGAATGAGATTTAAATAATCTTCATTGGTAAAATTAGGCATAGTGATCGATTTTATAACTTAATACGAATTATCACCAAATTAATAGTAAACACAAAATGCTACTGAATAAAGAGGAATTTGGCAGATGGATTTAATGATATCTATCATTGAAAAAAAAGAATGTAAAACATGGTAAGTTTTTGCATATGGTTCATAAGGAATTATTTATTTATCACTGGAGAGAAAACCGATGGCCGATTAGTTGAAATAAAGAGGTTTCCGATACAAATTCGACTCAAAATTCGCCATCTATTTAGGAACAACCTGTAACTTTTTTCTCTTGCATATTAGGGTAGTAAAATCTAAAACATGGTTTAAGTAACAGTTCCTGAAAATTTCATCTTTTTGGCGTGAAGGGAAAAGGAATAGCTGAAAATTCAAGACGAAAAACAGTTTTTTGTGAATAACTCAGAAAATATCCACTTTAGGGCAAGGGTGTGATGCATACACTCACATTATTTTCTAACGTAGATTCAATATCTGCCATAAAAAAATGGGGTTCTAATTTGAAAAAATTGATTTTTCACGATTTTGTCATCCCTAACTTCGAAAGCGATTTTTTCACCCCCTGTATCATGAATCGCGATTTCGATTTTCAAAGTGGATACATCAATATTACATCTTGGAAAATCCCAAAAATGAAAATTTTCCATCCAAAAACCTCGAAGTTATTCTTGTTTCAGCGGAGCTCTATTTTCGATTTTTTTTTCGAATTTTCCCGCTCAGAGAGAATTTTCCAACCAAAACTGAAAAATGTTACATCAAAATAACTTGAAATTTTCTAAGGAATCTATTTCTGCAATAAAAAAATGGTGTTCTAATTTGAAAACGGAAATTGACGTCATTTCCGGAAAAACCGGAAGTGCTCATGCCTTGAAAATATTTTAGATTTCATCAGCATCGTGAAATACTTATAAGTGCTGAATTTCATGAAAATACGTTCAGTAGTTTCCCGTATAAATATGGGTGAGGTTCCTCGTGAAAGACCCTGTATAAACAATGAAGGAAGAGTTAAAATTTTATATCCACTAAAGAAAGGCTTACATGAATCTCGTGAATTCATACTAAAAATTAATCTTATAATCCTCTTTTGAGCAATAAACACTCTACCCGATTCAGTTGAATTTCCCCATAACATAACATTGTATTTTTGAAACATAGATGAATTCAAAATAGTAATCATCGAAATGAATACCATTTTCAATTCCCAGGCTCAGAGATCTTTTATCATGAGGTTGGAGAAATGATATTAGATTTTGTCACTGAGATGAGAGATATATCGGTTTCGGCCTTGTTGGGCCTCATCAGTATCCCGCACATCTCAGGACAAAATCTTCATAAAAAACTTCAGAATTTATAGCAATTGGTTGTGAAGTAATGAGTAAAATATTACAAAGTACTAAGGTGGTGACATCCAATTGCGTCAAAATGAAGTTTCACATCTCCAATCAAATGCAAAAAAAGAAATCTGTACTTCCTCTTTCACTGAATGAGATTTTAGCAGTGGCTATTCAGGGCCCGCTTGCTAGTTTCTCAAAGTGATGGAAACGCCCAATTCTTTTTGTGACTGTGAAGCCTGATGTTTTTAAGAAAAAGAAAATTCTTTGCCTTTACGAAGGCACATCGAGAACATTTTTGAAACATAGATGAATTCAAAATAGTAATCATCGAAATGAATACCATTTTCAATTCCCAGGCTCAGAGATCTTTCATCATTGAGCGTGACCGCTCAATTTGGTGAGTAAAGATTACCGATCTACCTTAATGATCTAGGTGAGTGAACAGGTATTATTTTTTCAATAAACTTCATTAATACTTCAACACAATTAAAGTTTTTTATGAAGATTTCGTCCTGAGATGTGCGGGATACTGATGAGGCCCAACAAGGCCGAAACCGGTATATCTCTCATCTCAGTGACAAAATCTAATATCATTTCTCCAACCTCATGATAAAAGATCTCTGAGCCTGGGAATTGAAAATGGTATTCATTTCGATGATTACTATTTTGAATTCATCTATGTTTCAGAAATGTTCTCGATGTGCCTTCGTAAAGGCAAAGAATTTTCTTTTTCTTAATAACATTGTAGTTAAGGTAGCTGTAAACTAAACTGTAGTAAATACTTAAAAGGTACTCTACTGAAAATGAGTCCTTAACCCTGCTGATAGCATAATATGAACTACCTTATGGTCTTCTGGATCAAGGCGTCGGTGTAGGGATCCACGTTGGCGGTGGCCTCGTCCATTATTATGATCTTGTTCTGCTGGATGAGGGCTCTGGCAAGGCAGACAAGTTGGCGTTGGCCTGCGCTGAGGTTGCGGCCTCCGTCGCTCATCATGAGGTCCAAGCCTGGAACAGGTTAAGGAAGAAACTTTACCTGATCAGGAAATCCATAATAGCCATCCATACTAATAATAATAATAATAATATCCCTTTATTTCTCAAAGCAAAACTATAAAGTATACACAATATATTCTGCAAAAGATTGACGTCATTTTAAACAAAAGAAACTCAAAAATGTGATAGGTCAAATTCTCTGAGAACTGCATGACTCAAAAAATTCCTCAATATTGTAAGGTTCTGTATTCACCAAAAACTTGATCAACTCTTTCTTGAACATGTTATTGTTTGTCTCGTGTATATGTTTGGGTAGAGAATTGTAGATATTATAAGGTGTACAAGGTGGGCATATTTCCATGTTTTAGCACTATAACTTTTGAATCAGAGGAGATAGACAAAATCTGATACCCCATTCTCGATCTCTTTTTCGGAGAAACTGACAAGAGTAGTATTCATTTTTGGCTACCTTCTTTTGTTTTCGAGTTATAAGCGGAAATTGGAAAAATGGTGATATCGGAAAAAAATTATATCTCCGCCAATACTGATGATAGAGCTCTGAAATTAAAACATTATACAGGCACTTTTTTACGTAGAATCCAGTGGCATGCTCGCCTTTTTTGCAGCATTTTAAATCACGAAGCTATGACACAAAGTTATGTTTTTTTGAAGAGGAACACTAGATTTCTTTGCCATTTTCTGAAAGCTTAATTTTTTCTGATTTCAAAAATATATAACATCATATGGTTCGTATCAAAAAATCAATATGAGTATAGAAATTGGTCAAGAACCAATATTCGTTTACCGGTCCACTTTTCTATATGTTCCGCCGAAATGTTCGCCATTTTAGAAGCAACCAAAGAAATAAAAATAACAACTTAAAAAAAAAGTATCATCATTTCAGACTCTAAAAAAAAAGTGCTCTTGATAAAATTACTAATTGGTCAATCTCGGCCAAGAACGACCATATAGCACTTTCAATAAGATCCAATCTTCAATATCTTTCTGAAAACGATTTTTCAATTAAATTAGTGTGGATTCCAAGCCACACAAATATTGAAGGGAACGATATGGCAGATCAACTCGCTAATCAGGGTTCCAAAAAATCAGCTTCTCTGAATCTTAGGATCGATATTAGAGACTTTTGGCCAATCTATAAACACAAAATTTGGGAAAGATGGAAATCAGATTGGGTGGCTCAAATGAAGGGACGAATTTATTACCAATACGAACACTATCTCAAAAACCTTGGTTCCATGGACTCGATTTACCTAGAGGCAATATTACTACCATCAACAGACTGAGATCTAATCACTGTTGTTCCCCAAGCCATTTGTTCAAAATTCATGTTGTAGATTCAGACTTATGCTCCTGTGGAGATAAGGGGGACCTTACTCACATTTTTTTCTCATGTCAAACTAATATAGATAATTGTAAAAGATTATACTCTGATCTGACTAATTGTGGAGAGATGAAAAAATTTTCCAATCTCCTTACATGACATGATTTTCAGTAATGACCCTACCGTTTATAGATTGTTATACAACTTCTTGGTCAGCTCTGGTATTAAACTATAACTTGGCCTATCTTATGTTTCGTAGATGTTTGTAATGTCATTGAAGATTTTTGTATTTGTTATATATTAATTTCAATGTGTTGTTATATCCTTAAAACAAAAACAATTCGCTCTGCTTCCGAGTAGCTGCAGAATAACGAGTGATCGATCACATACAACGAAATTCGGAAACTTAAACAAAGTTCTGGATCCTGGATCAATCACAATAATTAGAAATGTTTCATGTGTAGATGCTGTTCGCCAGGCACACATAAAAGAAAAAAGAAGAAGAAGAAGCTACATTTTTCTGTGCTCATCAACAGTTGAAACCATAGAAAGTTTTGAGACTCACATGAAAATAGGTTTTTGACCAATTTCTTATACTTATATTGATACAAACTCTACGATGTTATATATTTTTGAAATCAGAAAAAAATAAGCTTTCAGAAAATGTCATAGAAATATAGTGTTTCCATTTGAAAAAACCTAACTTTGGATCGTAGCTTCGTAATTGAAAATGGTGCAGAAAAGACGAGCATGCCGCTAGATTCTAGGTAAAAAAGTGCCTGTATAATGTTTTAATTTTAGAGCTCTATCATCAGTATTAGCGGAAATATACATTTTTTTCGATATCGCCATTTTTCCAATTTTCGCTTATAACTCGAAAACAAAAGAAGGTAGCCAAAAATCAATAAAACTCTTGTTAGTTTCTCCGAAAAAGATATCGAGAATGGGGTATCAGATTTTGTCTATCTCCTCTGGTTCAAAAGTTGTAGTACTGAATACTACTAGCGAGATAGCAAAAAGTAATATACATGTCATGTTCTCTTTTTTCGAGAAACATAAATTGCTGAAAACCGCAAGTCACGAAGGTGTCTAGTTTCCACACTACAGAGATTTTGGAATTTGGCTAATAATTATAATTGGCTCTAACTTCCGCAGTATTGCCGCTACGCTCTCGAAATAAATACATCCTTTGGGCAGTTTTTTCATTACCTTTTACCAGTTCTATCGAAATTTCAGTGTCGCTTCAAATTTTGGAGAAATTAAAAAAATATGAACCATGATATACTTAAATATCGAAAATTCCGAAAAAAATCACTTTCTGGTCAGCATAATTTAAGCAGTCTTTCATTAATTTCCGTAGAAACTGTGTTTAAATATTAAAAACCTCGGTTTTCAAATACTGTTTATAGTAGGAATGAAAAAATTTAGAGAAATATTCCTTGAGTCTGTATCTTAATATATAAAACTCAGTCGGCTATATTGTTGGTTACACCATTTATAACTCAAGATTGGATGAACTGTTTTTTATGAAAATTTTTTTGTTGGATTCTTCTACGGCGGGGTTAATATAAAATACCATAAAACCTTGAAAAATTTTATGAAATGGAAACAAAAATTAGAAATAATATTCTTTCTTGCGAATAACGCCAATAGATGTCGCTCCGGTAAAAACGTTTTCGTGAAAGTATTATTTATGATATTAATTCGGTGAACTTCATTTTCTAATATAATATTAACGCATCTGGGTCCATGTGTTATTACACCTATCTTTTTTCCGAACAATACGGAAAATTTTATTACGAAATGTTTTGAACAAATCCTCATTTGTCCTCAATTACTTGTTTATTTTAAGTTGCCTAAACGTCTTGATTGTGCTGTCAAAATGGCAAGGTGAAATTGCCATTATTGCCTCTTCCACCTGAATCATTGCATTCTCTGTTCCGTGGAAAAACATCCGAATCAAGACATTTTCTATCGAACACACAAAATTACAATGGGTGTTTCCAAATGACTTCATTTGGAGCAGATACAATTCAAGAACGTGGATTCAATCCAACATTCAAGGTAAAAATAGATATTCACATTAATTATTTCAAATAATTTATTTTGTCTTCCCTTTCTGCTATTTAGATCCAAGGCCAAATTCACCATAGAATTGGAACATTACAACCATTTCAAGATACACAACATAAATTCCTCCAAATTTAGGTACTTCATAAGCAATATGGAGGATCAACTTGATCAACGTCAATCAATTAATGCAGATGTGAGAAGAATAATTCTTCAAGATTTGCAGCAACTAATTAATGAATATCATGCATTGGTTCGATTGTTTAAAACTGCCTAGTGACGATCGCAAGCTTGTGATTAGACCTGTTGGAGCACATGACGCCATTTTAACGCCCCTACAATAGACGAAGTGGCAATTGTGATTGTAGGTGAAAACTTGTAAATGAGTGATATTGTTCTTAAATCTTCTATATATTATGAAACACATCGTTCGTACGATGCACTACAATACCCGCTAATGTTTTAGATAGGTGATGATGGATATCACTTCAATATCAAGATGATGAATCCATTGAATGGTGAGTACCTATATTTAAATTTAAAATGTCTACTTAATACAAATTTGAATTATTTGATTTTAGGTCAAGAAACCACCTAGAAAATTAGCTCGATGAATTATTATTCATTTCGTTTAATAGTTCGTCAAAATGCTGATAACTATTTGCAGAGATTTCGTGGATTGTTGAAGCAGTATTGTGTGAATATGTAATGTGAAATTGAAACAGAGCGCCTCACTTTTATCAGATTGAATCAATCTAAACAACATTCAGAGGAATATATTCATTTACGAGATGCAATCGTTACCGAAGGAAATACAGCCAATGTAGGTAAATTGACAATTTTACCAGCAACGAATATTGGCAGCCCGCGTCATATGCATGAATATGCAATGACATACGTTCGAAATTATGATCGTCCTGATTTATTCATTACATTTACCTGCAATCCAAAATGGGAAGAAATCACTCAACTGCTTCTTCCCGGACAAACATAAGTTGATCGACATGACATCACTGCACGATTATCCAAACAAAAAGTGAAGTCACTAATGAATTTTATTACAAAAACATCATGTCGCTACTGGATGTATTCAATTGAATGGCAAAAACGAGGCCTGCCACATGCACACATTCTCATCTGGTTAGTACCAGACCAGAACAGATAGTTGCACATTGCTCAATACTAAAAAAAAAAATATGAAAGTGACCCAACTAACATTTTTGTTTTATAATGGTAACGGTTACGTTCTGATTACCTATTTTATAAAACCTAAGAACCTATCAATTGTTCGCGAAACGTTTTCTTTACTCTTATAAAACTCCTATAGCACTTAAATGGAGAATCCTATAAAGGTAACGGTGACTAAGTTTTAGTACCATATAAAACTTTAACTCTCCATATATTTGTAACTAAGAGGTTGTCGCAACCTTTATAAATCATAAAAAGGTTTCATAGTGGCAAGGGATACATTTCTGTTACCACTATAAAACCTTAACTTGACCTATAGTGCTTATAAACACCCAAAAGAGAAGCGCCCACTTTCAGCTTCATCTCCTTCTACAGTGCTTGTTTACAATATTTTCTTGTCCTTGACCTTGTCGTTATTATTCTGCATCTACTCTGAAATTTATAGGAATAGATTCTCACTTTGTCATGATGAAAATGGCGTATTTTACAAGTATAATAACAACTTAAATACTCCCACAATTTTCATCCGGGACCTGATATTGTTTGGTAGAAAATATTTATCGAGGAATTTTACAGTTTACCCTACCTAAAACTAAAGCGCCCTCGTTTTGGACTCTCTAACAGTTTATTGTTATAAAAACCTGAAATTTAAAATTATGTCTCATTATTCGTGTTTTTGCAAATAAGCTGCCCAACATTCCTCAATCCCATGTTCTTGAAGAAATTCATCTTTAAGTTTCAGTAGTATTGCCCAAAATGAAACATTCTTCTTCTCTGTGGGGATATTCATGTCAATTCTAACATGAACATTAATATAGCCACCTTACGAAAGGACGCCATGTTCACAATTTCGCTTTCTCCAAACTTATAGTTTCATATGAGCCTTCAAGTAATAATAAACACGTTGAAAACTCTTATAAAACCTATCTACGTAACATATGGGATCATTACTCTTGCAATAAAACCTGGAGGCTTGGCAGCAACACTACTCCAAAGAACTTGTAGAAGATAGGCAAGAATACACAAGCATTTCACCAACAAAGTACACCATACAGGGCCAACATATTACTGTTAATGAGGATATGATAAGGAAAGCTATAAAACCTTCAAGAGCTTTTCACCCGATACATAAACGGGGACAGAATTCCATCATGTTGGAAAGAAGCATGGATAACACCCAACCATAAAGAAGGACCACGCGACAACTGTGATAATTATAGAGGTATATCAGTCACAAGTACCATGAGTCGCTTGTACAGAAAAATACTGAGAAATATTATCGAGAAAGAATATGGGCCTCAAGAAATAGAGCAGCAGGCTGGATTTCGGGCTGGTAGATCCTGCATTGATCATATCTTCAGCTTGGTGCAGTTGAATGAAAAGAAAGTGGCGACAAATAGGGAAGTTCATCTACTCTTCGTGGACTTGACCAAAGCTTACGATACGGTACCGGTTCAGAAGCTCTGGAAAGTATTGGAACATTCTCCTATAGATAACACCGTAATAAAAGCTGTTAAACAACTATATGACGGCTCTGTGTCTCGGGTTAAGGTAATCAGAGAGGTTTAGAACAACGAAAGGCCTTAGACAGGGATGTTGCCTTTCCCCAACATTGTTCAAAATATACCTGAACGAATTCCTGAAGAAGTGGAGGAGAGCATGCAGTGGAATGGGAATACCACTGACCGAAGATACCACACTCTATACGCTGCACTTTGCAGATGACCAGGTGGTGGTGGCTCAGGACGCAGAGGATTTGGAGTTTATGGCCAGAAGACTATTTAGAGAATATTAGGACTGGGATTTGTCGGTCAACAGAAAGAAGACTCAGTATCTGTGTATTGGCAGCGATAATGTAGAAGATCTCCAAGTAGACCAACACACTCGTATCAGCTCGTGTAGAGAATACACCTACCTGGGAGCGAAAATAGATAAAGGGGGTAGAAATAGAAGATCGTATCGTGAAAGGAAGGCAGGTTATCGGATGTCTGAATTCTATCCTGTGGGCTAAGCAGGTGTCTAGGGAGCGAATGCACCAAATATACAATGCCATATTCCAAAGTATAGTGCTCTATGGCTGCGAGACATGACAGTTAAATAAAAATCTAGAGCGGCGTCTAATGGCCCTAGAAATGGATTTCTGGCGTAGATCAGCTGGTAATTCGAGATTGGAACAAGTGAGAAACGAGGAAATAAGGGGGATTATGAGGGTGGAAGACGCGATAGTCGATGAAGTACGGAGAAGGCAATTAGTATGGTACGGCCATGTAGAAAGGATGAACGAAGATCGTATTCCCAAAATGGTGCTGAAGTGGATACCCACGGAAAAAAGAAAGAGAGGAAGACCCAAACTAACATGGCTTGGCGGAGTACAGAAAGCAATGTCTGAACGAAACTTACAGCCAGGGGACTGGGAAGATAGAAAAGGTTGGAAGCTGGGTATCGGAAGGCGTGGAACGCTATAAAATCGAAATATATATATATATAGATATATTCATCAATTTATGTTTGACGGAAAAAAAATATGATATGTATAATTTCATTAACTGTCCTCCAAGATTAATATTAAACATGAATGAGAATATGACATGTGTTTCTACTCCCACAAATTAATGTTTAACATGACCTAATATCCCTTTCAATCTAGGATATTTGTACTGAATCATCGAAATCTGACCATTTACGCATCGTTCAAATCACAAATTCGTCGCAACTCACCCTTATTGTCATCGGACAAAACCTCCTTGAGCTCAACCTGCTCCAGCGCCCTCCACAAGAACTCATCATCGTGCTTGAAGAAAGGATCCAGGTTCTCCCTCATAGTCCCCGAGAAAAGAAACGGCTCTTGCGGTATGATCGAGATAATCCCTCGGCTCCTCCTCAATGGTATCTTCGTGATGTTAACGTCGTCTATCAAGATCGACCCTTCAAGCTCGTACAGTTGAAACAAGGCTGATATCACTGAGGATTTACCAGCTCCCGTTCTACCTACTATCCCAATCTTCTCCCCAGGCTCTACCAAGAAGGAGATGTTCTTCAGGATGGCCTCTTCGGTGCCGTCGTAGCTCAGACGCACGTCCTTGAACTCGACCCTCCCTTTCGAAGGCCAGTTTTTGGGGAGGTCTGGGTTGGGTCGGTGTGGTTCGGTTTCGATCCTGGTGTACTCCAGGAGTCTCTCGACGGACACCATCTGGTTCTCCAGCTCGCTCCATTGTCTCATGCCCCACTGGAGGGAGCCGATGAGGCCGATGTACTGGGTTATGACGAGGCCTATGTTGCCGCCGTTTAAGCCTGGATGAGGAAGAGAGGTTAGTTTTGAGTTGGAATCTGAATGTCACCTGGAAACGGTCAGTTTGCTGGGTATTCAAGGCATCCTGCTGTAGCAAATGTTGAGCAGAGCGGCCGAGCCGTTTCGATCTGCCATGACCTCGCTAGCGCTCGGTTACGCTCGGTGAATTGAAATGGCAACAGAAATGAGCACCAGAAAGAAAATAAAAACGTTTAGTTAATCTATGTTGAACATTTATTTGTTTGAGTAAGTTTATACGCACTGCCTAAACTCTCATCATTGAAATAATAATAATGAATAGTGCAAAACGTGTTGAAACATAGATTGGAAATTTCTGGAAATCATCCTCCAAGATAAATTTGTAAATATTCCGCCCGTCGACTCGTGATTTTGATACAAACTACATCCATCTCTCGATGTCCGATTTCCGATTTTATTGAACTTAAACCATTCTCTAATGTAATGTGACCATTTTTCTCTAACCTGAAACCAAGACACTACGAATTTTGACCAGCAACGACCAAATTTTACCAATTTCATGAATCCATTGAATTCTTTTTTCTTAGCACCTATAAAGGGTGTACCAAGTTCGACGGCCTATTAGGCGTTTCTGGAGAACTAGACTTATTTGAAATATAAAAATTGGGATTGTGATATTGTTTGACGTTATCTACCGAGCTAAAATATTCTTAGAGCCTGACCACTTTCAGTTATATAGTGAGCGAAAAAAAAAATTTTTGAAATTTTTTTTTTCTGTTTTTTTGTTTTCAAATTTCACAGAGTATGCAATTCTGAATTCATTCCTACTCAAATCGTTGCATTCGTCGAAATACTCTCGAAAATATCAAGAAAAACCTGAAGAAAAAGAGAGAAAAGAATATTATGTTTGTTATTCCTAATCTAGATACCTTAAGGACAAACCGTTTTCACATTTTTGAAGTCAAAGACTGTGGAAATATTGTACATTTTTAGAATTTTGAAAAACTCATCACAGGGTGTTCTAGATGTTGGGTCAAAAATTGGGATTGAAATTGGCCCATAACTTTCGTTTTTCAAATGAGAACCCTATTTTTTTATAATTGCGTTGGATTGTACGAAGAAAAATAATGATAATGTTTCAACATGTCAATGCTCCTAAAATTAATAATTCTTGAGTTATTTAAGATTTCATGTCGTACGTTAAATCTGTTTCATATCAACTATGACCTTGCTCATAGAAGATAAATTATTCCAATAACTCACTAGTGACACACACTTGAATACATTCGTACTCAAATCGTTGCATTCGTCAAAATACTTTCCGAAATATAAAAAAAAAATGAACAAAAAAGGTAGATAAGAGTATTCGGTATAATGTTTGCTATTTCTAATCTAGATATCTTAAGCACAAACCGTTTTCACGTTTTTGTAGTCGAAACAAGTGAAAATATTTTATATATTCGGAATTTTGAAAAACTCGTCACAGGGTGCTCCAAATGTTCAGTCAAAAATTGGGATCAATATTGACCTATAACTTTCGTTTTTCAAAAACGTTCGTTTTTCAAATTAGAACATTATTTTTTTATGATTGCGTTGGATTCTGCGAAAAAAAATGATTATCATGTTCATGTTGATACTCCTGAAATTAATAATTCTTGAGTTATTTAGTATTTTCTGATTCCATGTCGTACGTTGCGTCAAATGCATAAAATATGTTTTATAACAACAATGATAAATGAATTTGAAAAAAAGGATGTCACTAGTGAGTTATTGGAATAATTTATCTTCTATGACCAAAGTCATAGTTGACATGAAACAGATTTAATGAATTTGATGCTACGTACGGCATAAAATTGGAAAATCCTAAATAACTCAAGAATTATCAATTTGAGGAGCATTAACATGTCAAAACATTATCATCATTTTTCTTCGTACAATCCAACGCAATCATAAAAAAATAGGGTTCTAATTTGGAAAACGAAAGTTATGGGCCAATCTTGATCCCAACTTTGACCCAACATTTGGAACACCCTGTGATGTGTTTTTCAAAATTTTAAAAATGTACAATATTTCCACAGTCTTCGACTTCAAAACTGTAAAAACGGTTTGTGCTTAAGGTATCTTGATCAGGAATAACAAACATAATACCGAATACTCTTTTCTCTCTTTTTCTTCTGGTTTTTCTCGATATTTTAGAAAATATTTCGACGAATGCAACGATTTGAGTACGAATGTACAAAAAAACAGAAAAAAAAAAATTTGAAAAATTTTTTTTCGCTCCCTGTGTAACTGAAAGTGGTCAGGCTCCAAGAATATTTAAGCTCGTTAGATAATGTCGAACAATATCATAATCCCAATTTTCAGATTTCAAATAAGTCTAGTTTTTCAGAAACGCCTAATAGGCCGTCGAACTTGGTACACCCTGTATATCATACTAGAACTACTGACACTATTAGTTTGTGTTTAACTGTTGTTTTTCGGTTTCCCATGGTTTCCAATATTTCTATTTCTAATAGAAAATGTACAATTATATTTCTTACAATATACTTCACTAGGCTCAAAATCATTACCTTCTTGAATAAATGTATGGATTAATTTAGAATTTTCATTAAAGACGCACTTTTTTCGATTTACCGCCACGGTATTGTAGTAAATCCACGATTAAACTTCGAATGTCAACGATTGTTGCCGAACTAAAACGTACAACTAGACGATCCTCAGCAAAGATTATCCATATCCATATCCATACTAATATTATAAATGTGAATGTCCATGTGTTTGTTTGTTTGTGTGTTTGTTTGTCCTCTATGTACTCAGAATCCAGATGACCGATTTTGATTAAACTTTCACTGTATTGTAGAGGATTTTTTTTTGGGAGGTTTTCATGTAGGGTTCATCCCTATATAACGAAGAAATAAGAAAAAATATCGATTTTTCATGAAAAATCCCGGTAGGTTCCGGCTTTTACGGGCGACGATGAGTAAACTATGAGAGATAGAGAAACATTGTCAGAGACAATTTTGTAGTACTCGAAAAGTTCTATAAAAAGTCCGCGTCTGCCGAAGACAACCCACGATAGCCATTTTTAACATTTTCAATTCCATGCAAAATAATGGTCAATTTAAAGAGAGCTTTTGACTAGCATGAAATGAATCAATATAAAAATGAATGTGACTGTTATCTGCGGCATTTATTCCTGATGAAAAATGCTTTTCACAGTATAGTTTTATGATGGATACTTTGAAAGTTACAGTAGGTTGAACGAGTGTGAATTTGAGCAAGAAATTATAGAATCTATTAGCGACATCATTAATTTTGTCTTGTATGCACATGCTGTCTCTCCTTCCATACGAGGTTATGAATGTGGGGTTGCGGACCTATCAGTACCGTTTTAAATTAAAATATAACGCGAGCGGAGCCGCAGGTATAAGCTTGTAATTTTATAAGAGCTTTGCTACATAAGACAATAATAAAACGAAATCATTTAATTCCCTTGAAGTTTATTTTCCAAAGACCTACTGAGAGTTTTTTGTACTTTACTAAATGATGAAGAAAGAAAATTCCAAATCCATTTTTCTCCAAACAGGTGCAACTGGGCGATGTCATACAAGACTACTTTATCTCACGAAAAAATATTAAAGTTTATGAATTTGATGTAAAACTTGAAATAATGAAAGGAAAAAAGATGTCACCAAAAATACGCTTCGCCCCCTCAGAATGATACGCTCATTATAGAGGTGAAAAAAATTCACTTCAACCATTCTATGCGTATTCTTGATAATAGCCAATGTGTGAAATTTCAACACTTTAGATGACGCAGTTTTGGAGGTATGTGACAAAAAAGTGTTGCGTGCGAATCATCTTCAGAGGGCTCTAGCACCTTAACGAAGCATTTTTGTGTTATATGATTTTCGTTTAAAGTGTCTCAAATACTTTCTAGAACCCCCACTAGAAGTTTATCGGTCTAATCATGGGAAACTCTGTATATGCGCCCCTCCTCCTTTGAAGGCACTCTTGAGAGCAGGTATAGACAGTTAGTGTCTCTACCTGTGAAACAGAGGGTTCACTTCCAAGAGGTTTGGAAATCTGGGGGTTATGCAGTGGTCTTTCATGTTTCTGCCTCGGATTTCCGTTGGAACAGAAACTGTTGACTTCGTGCGCAGTTTAAATTCTGCACGATATAACGTTAAGCTGATACCATCGAATCACGCATATGCACAAAGCGCGATGGTTCTCCAGGTACTCTTCCATCGATCAGTAATCTTCAAAGAGTAAAGTTACAACCTATTCATACACTACCACATCAGACCTCTCCGTTGCTTGGTCAGCGCAGATACAAATACTAATTGCCTTTTCTGGCCACATTGCATAACGATCGGCTTTCAAAATAACAATAATGTTGATTATAGAACAAAAATGCTACCACAGTCAATCTCATTTATCGATACACAATTCTGTACTTAAAATGTTAACATCCCTCCGTTACAGGAATGACGAGACTTATCAGTTGTAAGTGAGTTAGAGATGAAATCATTACACGATTGGGATCATTAAAAAGAGCTTTGGATGTTCTACAACCACGAAGCTTCATTTGTTTTACAGGAGGAATAACACAATTTATACCTGAACTAAGAAGCAGCATGAAGTATATCGATATAGCGACGAAGGTGAACGAAGACATATCCAGCCAAAACCCGAAGCACCTACTGGACGCCAAAAACAAGAACCAAGAGCTGCTATGAGCGTCCTGCAACCGATCGAACTCCTCTATCAAATCCTTCTCCATATTGAAGCATCTTATCGTCGCCAAACCCTCCAAGGATGTGGTCATGTGTCCCAAGATGGGGCTCCTGGCTGAAGGATTGAACACGAGGATAAGAAAGTCAAGACGGTGCAGCACAAGTCTCACCTACTGACTCCATCCTCTTCACGCTTCTGCTGGTTCTTATGTAGAATCTTCTGAAGAAGTAGATACCCGCGAATAGTACAAGCAGTGGCAGGATCAGGAATGGTTCTACGATTGCGGACAGGAGGAATATGCCGATGACGAAGCAGCCGATCTGAAAGGGGATGAAGATTTAACACTTCTGGTGTTTCAATTCGTTGAAATTAAATTGCTTCAAATTTTGAAAAGTGTAGATTAGCGACTTTTCACTCAAACAAGAAGTAGATAGGTATCTACTTCTATCCTTTTATAATAACATTTTGTGTACTGCCAATTTTCGGTTGAGTTTCGCAAAGCGAAACTAATAGGCATTTTGAAACGTGGAAAGAATCCTTCCGAAGCGAGTAGTTATAGGCCAATTAGTTTATTGATTGTTCCTATGAAAATTTCAGAAAGGTTGATTTTCATCAGAATTGAATCTACTATAGAGGATGTTCTTCAAAATTGTCAGGGCGGTTTCAGGAAAAATAGAAATTGCAATGATCAGGTCCTCAGTTTGACCACATTTATCGAATCACGTTTCGAAAACAAATTAAAAACAGGTTCAGCTTTCATAGATTTATCGTCTGCCTACGACACGGTATGGAAAGATGGTTTGATCTATAAACTTTATACACATCTTAAATGTGGAAAGATGATTCGTTTATTAGAGAATATGTTGTCGGATAGAAGATTTCGTGTTTTTGTTGATGATAATAGTAGTAAATTCAAAATATTGAACAATGGTCTTCCACAAGGATCTGCTTTAGCACCCTTCTATTCAATTTATATTTATGCGATATTCCTTGTACTTCATCTGAAAAATTCATTTATTGAGGAAAATTTAACTTCTGATCTGAAAATCTTGAAAAATTATCTATTCGAATGGCGTTTGTGTCCAAATCCGAATGAAACCGAGGTTTCGTTATTTCATTTCAATAACCATCAAAAATTTAGAAAATTAAATGTCCTTTTGTGGAATTCGGTTGATAGTCCTAATTGTGAATGTGGTGAATCAGAGGAAACAGTTGAACACCTAATTAATAATTGGTCGATTTATAAATTCCAAGATGGCATTAGAGCCATACACAATATATCAAACTCATTTTTGCAATGGGTTGAAAATTTCAGATCAATTTGATGAAGTATAAATTGAATTCTCTTGCTGTTCTTTTTTTTTTATTTTCAGGTTGGAGTTTGTGTTTGGAAATCTTTCCTCCGAAGAGCCGTTCCGATAATCGTGATGTCCTTCTATATAGAATATTCAGATACAACAATTTTATTTTATTTTTTCAACGGGGAGCCAGGTTTTTTCGGCTGAGGTTTTTTTCCTTGGCTCTATAGTATCGCATGATACTAGTGATGATAGTATCGTATGATACTATAATATCATACGAAGAATGTTATGGTTCCCCGTTCCTTTTTTACCTCAGCTTAGGTTCTTTCTGTTTCAACATTTATTGTATTATTTTAGCTCTCTAATTCAAAAGAATATATATTTATATATCTACTCACCAGTATAACCTCCAATAAAACTATCGGTATGTGCTCATCAACCAGCGACAAGTCTTTGGCGAATCGGTTCAGGATCTTACCGACGGAGTTCTTGCTGAAGAACCTCATGGTACCGCGCATGAGCCTGGCGAACATTCTCTCGTGCAGATTGCTGGATGCGCGTGAGAAGAAGCTTGCGTAATAGAGGCAAAACCAGATGGCGCTCAAGGCGGTACAAGCGAGTAAAATCGCGTATATGGATATGATTTTGGTCCTTTCGATGGTTTCTGGGTAGGCGATGCGGGGCTGCACGACCTTCACTTGTTCCAAATTCACCCTGCAGATGAAAAGGCATTTTAAAATCGTTTATGATTGGCATCACATCTGATGGTTTTCCCAGGGGTTTTTATCTAGGTGATTCAACATCTTCATATGTCCAACCCAGTTTCTAGATAGAAGATTCCCTTTTGGGTGTGGTTTTAGGGATTCCATCTAGTTAAATTTCCTCACATTTACAAGGTGTTTCAAAAAAAGGTAATCCCATCCCTGAGCATGGCCAAATCAGCTGATGAAAGGCTATGTGGATCAGAGGAAGAAACGGCTGAATACATGGTATGCCAGTGTCCAGGATCCCCATGAGGTAACAGCTAGAGCTCCTAAGGATGTTGTTGGATTCATCAATTTCATAGATGGCCTCCTTAGGATTCAAATGAACGAGTTGGATAAAGAACAAAAGATTTTTGCGGTTGAAGTCCTCGGAAAGCTTAACCTAGTCATAACGACTCCTGTTCATAATCTTAATATATAAAACTAAGTCTGCCATTTTATTGGTTACACCAATCATAACTCAAGATGAACTGTTCGTTATGATAGATTTTTTGTTGGATTTTTCTCCAGCGGTGTCAACATAAAATACATTAAAACTGTGAAAAATTTGATGAATAACGCCAATAAGTGTCGCTACGGTACATTTTCTAATAATATTAACGCATCTGTGTCCATGTGTTATTAATAATTATTTTTATCGCCATTAGATGGCAATCATAGATATAGATAGTTATCTATATCTATGATGGCAATGTAAACAATTACTGTGCATTTTGCTCGGTATTTTGAGTTGCCTAAACGTCTGAATCAAGACATTGACATTTTCTATCGAACACACTAAAATACAATGGGTGTTTCTAAATGACTTCATTTGGAGTAGATATAATTAAAGGATGTGAATTCAATCCAAAATTCAAGGTAAGAATATAATATTAACATTAGTGATTTCAAATCACTTGTTTTGTCTTCCCTTTCTGCTATTTAGATCCGAGGCCAGATCATAAATTCCTCCAAATTTACTTCTTATAGGCAATATGGATGATCAATTTGACCAACACGTCAATCAATTAATGCAGATGTGAGAAGAATAATTCTTCAAGATCTGCAGCAACTACTTCATGAACATCATGCATTGGTTCGATTGTTCAAAACTGCTTTGGAACGTATGCCAAGTGACGATCACAAGGTTGTGATAAGAACAGATAAACGACCTGTTGGAGCATATGACGCCAATTCCACACCCCTGCAATAGACGAAGTAATTGTGATTGTAGGAGAAAACTTGGAACGCGTGATATTGTTTTTACGCGGCGCAATACTGGAGAATTGCAACGAATATATGAAACACGCCGTTCATACGATGCTCTACAATACCCGCCAATGTTTTGGAGGGGTGATGATGGATATTACTTCAATATCAAGATGATAAATCCATTGAATGGTGATTACCTTTATTCAAATTTAAATTGTCCACTTAATACAAATATGAATTATTTGATTTCAGGCCAAGAAACCACCAAGAAATTGGGTTCGATGAATTATTATTCATTTCGTTTAATAGTTCGTTAAAATGATGATAAGTATTTGCTGAGATTTCATCGATTGTTGCAGCAGTATTGTGTGAACATGTATTGTGAAACTAGCTGACCCGGCAGACTTCGTACTGCCTCAATCGATAAATAAAAAAGCAACCTTAATATTATGATAAACTATTATGGTATAATGGTGGCCGCCAAGAAGTGTTTAGAATCATTTCCTATCCCAGAAACTAAAGAGCGTAGGGGATCTGGTGGTGGGACAAATTGTGGCAATTGTCAGTTAGATAACGTAGTTGTCCCGGCGAACTTTGTTTCGCCTTAGAGATGAATAAAGATGTACTTACCATTTTAAGAAGGAAATATAATAGGTAGAACAGAAAAACTACAAAATATACAAAAAATTCAATTGAATTTAAATAGGTATGTACATTGTTACATACATCAAAAGAATTCTCTTTATTTGAGAGGTAAAGAGGGAACTTTTTTCTATATGTATTTTATCGATTGAGGCAGTACGAAGTCTTTCGGATCAGCTAGTTATTAATAATAAGGAAAATTGATAACTTTATGAATACTTCATACCAACATCGGTTACTACTTAAAATATCTCGAAAACGGTACACAGTATCGAGTGTTATCAAGAATAAGTACCTTCCAGGTGTAATATTGAATGATGTTCAAGATCGCTTCAAATTTCGCCCAATGCATCTAATATAAAAAAGTTATGTTCAATACACCTCAGTACGAACCATGTCACTAGCTTCTTGTCTGAGAATCGGACATGAAAACAAATTCATTGGATATATCAGCTTTTAAATATATTCTTATAAAGTTTCATTACGGGTTGGGAGCCTAGATGTTGATGTCTAAATGTTTGTAATTCTTCTGCCATTTTCTTAATTGTATTTGTTCTGTGTCGATAGTTGATTGTTATTTTGTTTGTTTATACTGTGCTACTCATACGAAATATATATAACGATGTTGTCAGTAAGAAATGCCGTATAAAAAGTATATAATTCTTTTTCTTCAACGCCTCTTATCATTATTGAATTTTTCACTGAAAAATCCCAAAACCACCATATTCTAGAGATGGTATAACCACTTTTTGAAACACCCTGTTGACTAAAGGGAGCCAAATCAAATCTTAAAAGTTGATCCGAATCGAAGTGACCAAAACCGAAAACTCACCAGTAAGCCACGAAATAGTCGCCTCCGAAAGCGGCGACATGGCTAGCCGCGATCAGGAACACCAAGACCGATATAAAGAAGACGTTGCCCCCGGCCCTCAGGTAGCTCCAGTAGGTGGACAGGTTCACCACCCCCAGCGAAACCGCCTCTTTCTCCACCTGGGGCAGGTCGTCGCTCCCCCTCTCCTCATCCCTGGCGGCGACCTATAATAATAATATCAATACTTTATTTTCCTCAGCGACAATAATACAATTGTAGAAGGAATAGTCAATTCAGCAAAAGTATCAACAACAAAAACAACACATATCCCCAAATTTACCCCGAGAAATCATTCAAAATATATACAATGTGAGTCTTTGACTTGTACATATATTTTAACCGTAGATTCCTGAGGTCAAAAGAAACACTTTTTTCCTTTACTATTTTTCCCGATTCAGCCTAGAAAAAAAGATATAGCCATTTTAAACTTTCATAATGAGCTATGCCACTCCTGGATATCACAGATATATGCCTGCCATTCAAAACTTGGAAATAATAACCAACTGTACAATAAAAACAAGCGTCAACTTACTTTTTCAATCCTATTCGACGAAAGATGAAGTACGATTTTGTTAGTTCTGAATAATTACCGAATGTATAAAATGTACCTACAAAGAATTCTTATAATTCATACAGAATTTCGTTAGCGGCAAATGTCTTTTGATTTCTTTTCCATTATTGATAATGAAGTATTCAGCTTGCTATCACCTATATCTTCAGTATGTAGTCATTATTTATTGTGGTTTATACAATTTTTTGAGGTTCTTCAACAGAATCATAACCATTAATTCTAAACATAAACAAATGTCATTGAATATTGAATTGAACTTCACCGCTAAGCTGAACGTTGCCAGTTAGGTAAGAACTCCATAACCATAGATCATAGACCTATTATTAATAGAGTGTACATAGACTTAACTCTCAATGATCAAATGTCATTGTGTTTTGATAGTTTTTTTCAATTATAACACTGTTGTGAATAATTTGTTATCTAGAATTTGACTTAACATTTCAGAAGATACTCATCATCATGTCTAATATACTTCATAATTTGATGAAAAGGAAAAAATTTTAACTTTGACAAAGCAAATTTATCGCGACTCTTCTATCTTGATCGTTGTTTCGCATAGAGTGATCGACAAACAATTCAAATTGGGAATTAATGGTATCGTGATTTTCAATTAAAACGTTGTTAACAGCAGTTTTGTGAATAATGTGGCCGAATTGTGATCGCGTGTGTCAAGTGTACCTATCTTGAGATTCGGATGGAGGTGCCAGAGACACCAACATGATTTTCTCTGGGTGGAGCATTCACTCTGGTTTTTAATGAAAGCGGGAAGTTAGGGCTTCTAACGAACAATTACCTTTAAAAAAATGTAACTTGCCTGAAGCATTAGGTATTCAGAAAGAAGTGTAAATTTGCTTGAATAAATAAGAAAGTAAATCGAAGAAGTAGAGGTGAGCCCATCAATATAACTCAATTTCCAAAGTCCGCTTCCCTTTCCATTCATAATAACCTTGTCCTTCCAGTACATAAATTCTCGGATTTAAACGTGATGATTTTCAACGTGACAACCTAGCAAAAATTGAATTCTGTGCATATTTTCGACAGAGTTATATTCAGCCAGAGTTCCCAATTTATGGAATTTCTCAGAAAATTTTTTTCTTCAATATGGAATTACTCGTAAACGGCAGGTTTTATAAGAAAATATCAATAATACTTTTATATTCCAAAATGAATGAATATTCATCTCATCACATTGATTTTACTATTTACAATTAGACTCTTTGAATTTCTGGTGAATTTATGGAATGTTAAGGTCATAATTGAGAAACTGGCAAATGTTGGTGGAATTTTGTGATGGGGATAGATCAATCACGTTTACGAAAAACTATATTCCGAAAATAACTTCATTCGACCGATTCGTTTGCGAAATATAACTGAAAATTACATTTTTTCATGGATTTTTGACAGCCTGTATCTTTTCAACGAAGACGAATCAGAAAAAATAGAAGATGAAAAAAGTGTTTCTTTTGACCTCAGGAATCTACAGTTTAAATATATGTACAAGTCAAAGACTCATCCTGTATAGTAAGGATACCATATTTCGAAAAATATTGTGCACAAGATGTTCTAGCACTTATTCCAGCAATACTTCTAATTACGCGCTTTTGGGCTAGGAATACCTCTCCTATATTGGTGGACCAACCCCAAAAGCATAGACCATAACTTAAACGAGATTGAACATCTTCATAATATATATCATGATCATCTGTTCTGTGAAAAGAATATAACGCAAATTTTTGAATTTGAAACAAATTGAATGTAACTTTGACACTAATAATTCACAGTGGTATTTCCAGTTCATATGTTTATCAATATGTACAGGTCATTTATCTTGGTAACCCCAATTTTCTCGAAAACGTCCGAATATTTTTTCATTCTGTGAATGGCAGTTTGAACAAGTCAATGTCAACTTGAGCATAAAAATCTACGGAATAAATGAAGACGCCAGGCGTCGCGGCGCTATCACAAATTTTTTCTTCAGGGACATACCCTTTTTATCATGTCATTCGAAAGATAATTTCATTCTGAACTTTTTTTCGAATACAATTTTTATCCATTTCTAACCGTTAGCGATCTGCAGCGTGTTTTATGTTGATTCTATTCCATTTATTTTTTTCTGTATTGTGGTAGTATTCTTAGATTTGGTGACATAGATATGATTTTATGCCTTGAATTCAAGGCACTGTTCTTGGCCAACATTCAAAAGCTGTTTCCAGACGACATCGTTTGGAGCAACACATACTGTACAGGACAATTTTATGTCCACTTTCAAGGTATCATACCATAATAGTTAATTATAATATTAAAGTTGCTTCTTTTGAGGCAGTACGAAGTCTGCCGGGTCAGCTAGTTTCCTATAAAACGGATCAAATGCCGATTCCAAATTATTTAGTACATAAACGGAAGACCAATCTTCAAAAAGAAGATCATCATGAAATAATTCTACATTTTCACAGTCGAACCTTGCTCTCTTTCTCCTCTATCTCGGCCTGGATCGTCTCCAGCATCTTGGCGAAGTCCAGGCCGCTGCCCTGGAGCTCTTCGTAGGTGCCGCAGGCCTCTATAGAGCCGTCCTTCATGATGACGATGCGGTCGGCGGTCTTGAGGTACTGCAGCTGGTGCGTGACCAGGATGCAGATCTTGTCGCGGAGGAAGGTCTCGATGCATTTCTGGTAGAGGTGCTTGCCTATCCTGGCGTCGACTGCGGATAGGGGATCGTCCAGGATGTATATGTTGGCTTTTCGGTAGATGCACCTCGCTAGATTTACCTGTAATCGAATTTTTTTTCTATAGTAAGTTGTAACGGTATGATTTACCCATTTCAGATTTCGGGAGTTTCCGGATCGTCTGGGATCGGGAATCGGCCGAGGAACTCGATTTCCGGTGGTACGCACCGGCCGCGGGGACAGTGATGTGAATGCCGCGGCGAGCGACTGATGAAAAATTCTCTCTCTGATTTCCCGCTATTCTTGCACTGCACCGGAAGAGGCCGTGGTTTGTCCTCTTGTTCTCTAGTGAACTAATTTAACTGTGGCGATTGATAAGTATCGGTGAGTTGATCAGATAACCATATACCTATCTTTGCTAATGATTCATATGTTTCATGAGGTATCTAGGATTGAAATTATGTTTTGAAGGAAAAGAACCGTTACACTCAAATTTCTATATTTCTGGTGATTATTCAAATGAAAACACTCCTGTAATGACCAGTCATGTGATACATGACGATTCAGAAGTAGAGATGAGTTTTTTATTTGTTTTTTTCTCTCGTTTTATATAAAAATGTTTTCTACTTGGTTCCTGTTTCAGAGACTGGGAGAGAGGAGCCTAAGAAAACTTTCACAGAAAGGTGAAGACCTCATATAAAATATTCCAATAGATAAGTAAATAAGATGAACTCCCCTTTTTTCAAAGATTTCGTTCGAAAAAACAGACTCTCAAGCATAAATAAAAAACCGACTAGAATATCCTCTGTTCTTAGAGATTTTTTCAATGAATAATAGATCCAGTCCAATAAATTTCATGAATCGTTTGGACAAACAGTCATTCATATGTTTCACTGATGGATCGAAATCAGGAAAAGGCACAGCTTTTGAAGTAACTATATGGATCTAAATTAAGGATGTCCAATCCTCTTCAGAGTGTACCCGCTGTTCTACAGCCAGAGATATCTGCTGTCTATACTTTTTCTGCAAGCCCGTCTGCAAAGAGACCTCGAAGGGATGTATATACACTGCGCAAAAAAATTAACGCACATTATGAAAATCTCAAATTTATCTACAACTGAAGATGTTCTCAATGATAATTATTTTCATCAGAATTATGCATGCATATGTTATCCACTTTCAACGTTTTTCTTCAATACAGATGTTTTTTCCCAGCAGAAATAAAAAAGATGATATTATCAGATTTTGAATGTATTGGCTCCATTCTGAAATCAGTTGTCCTCGATAAATTGTGTGTGATCAATATTTTTTCTTTCGTTTGATTTTCTACACTCGATCGCTATGCAACGCGAAACACGCAATTTGACCCAAGAGTAATGTCCCCAAGCGGTAGTTTCGCGAGAGGAAGGGTGGACATACTCAAGAATTGCAGAAAGGTTTGGAGTTTCCCATACAAGTGTGTCCAGAATGTTGCAGCGATTCAGGGAGGTAGGTATGAATGTCCGAAGACCAGGACAGGGTAGACCACGGGTAACAACTGCCATTCAAGAACGTTACTTGAGAGTTTCTTCGTTGAGACAACAGTTTGCAACCGTTCGCCTCCTTCAAAATCAGCTTGAGAAAACTCATGGGGTGCAAATTAGCACTCATACAATAAGAAATCGCCACAGAAAATATGATTTAAGGCCTCGTGTCGCGGCAAGAGGCCCAGCTCTTACCCCAGCCCATCGAAGGGTGCGTTTGGATTTTGCGAGAGAGCATATCCATTGGGAAGAGGCCGATTGGAAAAGAGATCTCTTCACAGATAAGTCTAGATTCTGCCTATACCATTGTAATCGACGTTCCCTTGTATACAGACTTTCACATGAAAGATATGCTCAGAGCAATTTCCTGAATACTACTGGTTTCGGGAAAGGATCGATTATGGTATGGGGTGGAATATCTTTGACTGCTCGAACAGACCTAGTGGTCGTTGATGATGGAGCTATGAATGCCAATGAGTATATAAGGAACATTCTTGAAGAGCATGTAGTGCTATTTGCCCCATACATTGGTGAAATTTCATTTTTATGGACGATAATGCCAGATCCCATCGTGCGCGCATCGCTCAGGAGTACCCTGAAGAGGTTGAATTCTCTCGAATGGAATGGCCAGCAAGAAGTCCAGATCTCAATCGGAGTGAGCAGATTTGGGACAACCTCAATGGAAGTCTGAGAAGTTTAGAAAATCATCCAGCTACTCTCAATGACTTAGGAATCCAACTCGGAGAAATCTGGGAAGGATTAGATCAGAACATTTTGAGATCACTCATTTTGAGTATGAACCGTCGTTGCCGAGCTGTAATTAACACAAGGGGTGGAAATACCGAGTATTAAATCACGTATCAGCATTTTGAAAATTGTTCATTTCTCTTCTTCCTCATAAGATTCGGTGAAATCCTGAATTTTTCTTCCATTTAATGTGTCTTGTTTCTTTCAAAACCTTCCCGAGAGAACATAAAAAATGTAGAGTTAACTTTCATTGAAATTCAGATTTTCAGAATGTGCGTTAATTTTTTTTGCAATCTGATCCCTCTTTGGGTTTTGATTGGGTGAAGAACAAAGGATCCTCATGGTCCAAGTTCAGGAAAGGCTGAAATGAGCTAAAACTACCCTCGTTCAGAATGTTACTCCCACAGGTTCTTAGGTGCGTCGTTTCAGATATAATCATACTAGACTAGACTCCATGTAGGAAAAAAATTTAGGTTTTGCTTCCACTTCCTATCAAACGATTTGGTCATAGTTATTCCGATGAGGCTTTTGAAAGCTCCATTTGTCGCAACCGAAAACATCTTCATCATGAATAAAACGGCAGCGATGGCAATAAGCTGAAAAAAAGTACCGCAGAAAGAAGAAGAAGATATTTCATACCCTCGACTTCTGACCACCACTGAGCGCCTTCCCCCTCTCCCCTACCAAAGAAGCGTCGCCGTGCTGGAAGTTCTGGAAATCTCCCGCTAGGGCGCAGGCGTGAACCACGGACTCGTACCTGGACTCGTCGTAAACCTCCCCGAACAGGATGTTCTGCCGGATGTTGCCGGAGAAGAACCACGGCTCCTGCGACGCGTACGAGATCCTGCCCTGGATGTCCACGTCCCCGCCAGTGACAACCATCTCCCTCAGCAGCACGTTCAACAGGCTGGTCTTGCCGCTTCCGACGGGCCCGATGATCGCCACCAGCTCTCCGGAGGAGACGTCCAAGCTGAGGTTCTTCAGGGCGACGTCCTCAGAGGTATCCAGCCACTTGGCGGTGACCTGTAACGTTCCAATTTACCGCCATAAATCTCGTGAGTTTCCGGATCGTCCCGAGTCGAGAACCAGAGACGAGAGTGGTACTCGACGGCAAGGCAGTCGAGCACAGATAACAAAGTAAAATAGATCGGACACTGACGTTCTATGATGAGAATAACTTTTTCTAACCCCAAGCGGTTATTCCTCTCTGATGACAAAAGCTATTTACAATGTCTGATATTAAGGAGCACAATTCACAATCGTTTACGTTGTTTGTTAACTTATCTGTCTATAACGGTGCTGGATAAGGGAAGTAACTATCTCTCTAATTTCTCCAACGTTCGAACTCCTGGATCTCCTGGAAGACGTTGTACCAAGAGGCGAAGGTCGTATTCTTTCAGACAGAAACGTCGAGGTTTCAACATTCTCCAGGGTGCAGTACTGAAGGATCTGAAGACTTTGGTCTTTCCAAAGAGGCTTCAGATGTCTGGATCCCTCCGAAGAGGTGTCGAAGGTTTAGCTCTCTTCAAAGATACCGGAGAACTAGCTCTCTTCACAAGATACAGAGACTTAGCTCGCTCCACAAAAAGATGCTGGAGATTCAGCTCCCTCCAGAAAAGATTCTGGACATTCAGCTCCCTCCAGAAAAGGCTATCAAAAACGTTTACATTAGTTCTCTGCATCGTCAAACCTTCACAATTCCCCGAGATCTCTGATAATCTTAGTCTACATAAAGATAATTCAGATAAGGAAAAAATGTCCACGTGTTCACTGAAACACTGGCATAGATAAATCGAGAAATCGGAAGTCAGAGAGTCAGGGAACTGTAAAATGTTTAAATTCAGTTATTTAACTATAACATAGGTGAAATAATCTAGAAGGAAGGTTGATTCCTCAGATAGTTGAAGAAATCAGATAGAAAGTCGTACGATACTCAAAATGGCGGATCCCAAGCGTCTCTCACCCCATATTAAACACATGAATCGTTAATAAAAACAGATATATGGTCGTCTGATCACCTTTGTACTCACCAATTTTAGTGATTGCCTAAGCTAACTATTTCAAACCAGAACAAGAGAATAAATTATTGTCTTTCTCGACGTAACGTCAGGACTGCGAAAAAAACAGGGCTTGCCTCTGTGGGGGCGCGTGCTCGGCTGGCACAGATAACAAAGTAAAATAGATCGGACACTGACGTTCTATGATGAAAACAACTTTTTTAAACCCCAAGCGGTTGTTGTCTCAACTAGTATAGTACAGGTCACTACTTTATCACATTTTTCGGCAGGCTTGGCGCGAAATTCAAATTACGTTCTTATTTTGCATTTTAGGATTTTCAGTAGGCTAACCTTTTCCGAATTCTAAGCAATTGAAAACAATTTTCCTTCACAAATATATATTTATTACTATTTTCTATACAAAAATATACAAATATAATATAAATATACAGAAAATGAGGTAATTGTCAACATTGACCCAAAAATCTCAGAAATTGACGAAAAATTCAGTAAGCACTAACCTTGATATGCAAAATTTGTTTTCAGGTCTTGGTTTTTTTTTTAAATACTCGAAGTCATTGAGGGTTATCCTAAACAAACACTTCATTCTTCAAGTCTGTGACGTGGATTTTTTGTCATTATGAATACAAAATTCTCGATTTTTTCTTAATTTATAGCCTTCTTTATTACTGAATTTCCCTAAAATGTGATGATTCCTAAGTATTTACAATCCGGTGATATGAATGATATTTGTCATCTACTCATCTTCATTTCTACGTTACCAGCGCAATATAACGTGATTCGTAGGACGTAGCAATGAAGATGGCCATCATATCACCGGATTGTACACACTTAGGAATCATCACATTTAAGGGAAATCCGGTGATAAAGAAGGCTATAAATTGAGAAAAAATCGAGAATTTTGTATTCATAATGAAAAAAAGTCCACGAAACTAAAATATTATAACGGACTCGAAAATTGAAGTGTTGATTTGACGGTCAATGAATTTGAGAATTTTTTTTTGAAAAACCAAGACAGACCAGACAAATCTGAAATAAGATTTTAATATTTAGTGATATCGTCAATAGATGACTCTGTTTGAGGTTTTTAGTCGTGTTTCGTGTTTGTCAAACATACGTTTTATTGACATAATTCACACAATTATTGACCACATTATGTATTTATATTCACAAGATCAAATGGATATGAAGAAGATAGTTATTAGTTATTTATTAAATATTGGAGAGTTATTATTCACTTTCTTCATCATTGTAAAACACAATCTGTGACAAAATTCCAAGAAATGAAAGAGAGAGGAATTTCTTCAGGTGGGTACAATTATAATTTTCCACATTCATCTCTTGTTTTTTTTTTTATTGGCTGAATGTTTCAGATTTATAATTTTTACTCAGTGATTAAGAAAAAATTTATTCTTTACTGGTAAAAGAGCTGTGATACTTTCTAAATTGAACTGTTTGAGACGAACACACTTGAGGGCACAGGAACAGATTCTCTACAACATGATTTACAAACTGAAAATACAATTAAACCATAAGCAGTATCAAACACGGTAAAAATTCAGGCAAGAGGAAAAAGGGAACAAGCAAATCTTGAGAAGCCAACTTTTTAAAAATACACTGTGTCCCAAATTGGGTGTGACTGCACTGTATCTCAGCTATTATTTAAGATAGAGACATGCGGTTTTTACGACCCTGTGTCACTTTTGGTAAAACTTGTAAATATACATATATGTTTATTTTTGGTAATTGTCTAGACTGATCCGAAAATTGACGAAAATTCAGTAAGCACTAACTTTAATATGCAGAAGAGGAATCTTATTTCAGATTTTTCTGGTCGGTCTTGGTTTTTCTATAATAAATTCTGAAATTCATTGACTGTCAAATCAACACTTCAATTTTCAAGTACGTTATAATATTTCAGTTTCGTGGACGATTTTTTCATTATGAATACAAAATTCTCGATTTTTTCTTAATTTAAACCTTTTTTTATCACTGGATTTCCCTAAAATGTGATGATTCCTAAGTGTGTACAATCCGGTGATATGACGGCCATCTTCATTGCTACGTCATACGAATCACGTTATATTGCGCTGTTGACATAGAAATGAAGATGTGTAGATGACAAATATTATTCATATCACCGAATTGTTAACACTTAGGAATCATCACATTTAAGGGAAATTCAGAAATAAGGAAGTCTATAAATTACGAAAAAAACGAGAATTTTGTATTCACGATGACAAAAAGTCCACGTCACAGACTTGAAGAATGAAATGTTTGTTTAGTATAACCCTCAATGACTTTGAGTATTTAAAAAAAAAGACCTGAAAACAGATTCTGCATATCAAGGTTAGTGCTTACTGAATTTTTCGTCAATTTTTGAGATTTTCGGGTCAGTGTAGACAACTACCTCATTTTCTGTATATTTATATTATATTTGTATATTTTTGTATAGAAAACAGTAATAAATATATATTTGTGAAGGAATATTGTTTTCAATTGCTCAGAATTCGGAAAAGGTTAGCCTACTGAAAATCCTAAAATGCAAAATAAGAACGTAATTTGAATTTCGCGCCAAGCCTGCCGAAAAATGTGATAAAGTAGTAACCTGTACTGTACTAGTTGAGACAACAACCGCTTGGGGTTTAAAAAAGTTGTTTTCATCATAGAACGTCAGTGTCCGATCTATTTTACTTCGTTATCTGTGCCAGTCCCGCACGCGCAACCTCAGAGGCAATCCCTGTTATTCCGCAGTCCTGACGTTACGTCGAAAAAGACAATAATTTATTCTCTTGTTCTGGTTTGAAATAGTAAGCTTAGGCAATTACTAAAATTGGTGAGTACAAAGTTGATCAGACGACCATATATCTGTTTTTATTAACGATTCATGTGTTTCATATGGGATGAGAGACGCTTGGGATCCGCCATTTTGAGAATCGTACGACTTTCCATCTGATTTCTTCAACTATCTGAGGAGTCAACCTTCCTTCTAGATTATTTTACCTATGTTATTGTTAGAGTTTCACTAAAAAATCAGTTGGGGTTCAATCATAAGACGTGTTCAAGGTGCTGGTTTATTAGAAAAACTGCCAACTAAATTCTTCCACCTACATTTATGTACAACTTCAATTGAGCATGCGCACATAAATACTTCGACTCCTAACAGTTATAGTTAAATAACCGAATTTAAACATTTCACGGTTCCGTGACTCTCTGATTTTCGATTACTCGATTCATCTATCCCAGTGTTTCAGTGAACACGTGGACATTTTTTCCTTATCTGAATTATCTTTATGTAGACTAAGATTATCAGAGATCTCGGGGAATTGTGAAGGTTTGACGATGCAGAGATCTAATGTAAACGTTTTTGATAGCCTTTTCTGGAGGGAGCTGAATGTCCAGAATCTTTTCTGGAGGGAGCTGAATATCCAGAATCTTTTCTGGAGGGAGCTGAATCTCCAGCATCTTTTTGTGGAGCGAGCTAAGTCTCTGTATCTTGTGAAGAGAGCTAGTTCTCCGGTATCTTTGAAGAGAGCTAAACCTTCGACACCTCTTCGGAGAGATCTAGGCATCTGAAGCTTCTTTGGAAAGACCAAAGTCTTCAGATCCTTCAGTACCTGCACCCTGGAGAAAGTTGAAACCTCTACGTTTCTGTCTGAAAGAATACAACCTTCGCCTCTTGCTACAACGTCTTCCAGGAGATCCAGGAGTTCAAACGTTGGAGAAATTCGAGAGATAGTTACTTCGCTTATCCAGCACCGTTATAGACAGATAAGTTAGCACACAACGAAAACGCTTGTGAATTGTGCTTCTAACCAATTGTTCATGATTGTACATATCACTACTCGTATAATTAATGCTAATTCTCTTGAAGTGTTCATCAGAGCAATTGCTTCTAAAGATTTGAATAACATAAATTTTAAAAATCATGAAGAAGTAAATGAAAAATGGTTAGAGTTTTCAGAAACCTTCAATAGACATTTTAATTCTTGCTTTCCAACTGTTCAGACTGTTCTTTCAAACCACCTCCTGATGTAATTGCATTAAAAGACCAAGTGAACCTATTATTTACGACATCACATTTTAACCCAGCATTCCTTGATACATACAAAAAGATCAAGAAGAAATACGAACATGCTTTGACATTGGCGAAACAATCATCTTCAACAAAAAAAAATTGTCAACTCCAGCAATAAATCCAGAACAACTTGGCAAATCATCAAAGATCTATCTGGTTCTAATAAAAAAGAAAATCTGTATAATATGGATGGGGATCCAACCACTATTGCTGATGATTTTATAGTTTTTTTGTAAACATTTCAGAGACCATATCACAACAGCTTGTTAAAAACAGTAATGGAATAAATGGCAACATCATTGGTAATATTGTTAGAAAGTAAAGATCTTTCTTCATGTTCGAAATCACAGAAAATGAAGTTGTATAAGCTGTGAAATTTTTAGAAAATAAGAAATCATGTAGTCATGATGAGGTACCTATGAATGTAGTCAAAGAATGCATCCACCAAATAAAGAAACCTATAACCATCCAAATCAATCAGTCATTTACAGAAGGTGTATTTCCAGATAATTTGAAGGTTTCGAATGTCAAGCCTCTACATAAGAAAGGTAATACAAAGCAATTCAATAACTATTTTCGAAAGTATATTATCAAATCGCATAATGAATTTTTTGAAAAAATTTAAGATCCTCTCCACTTGCCAGCATGGTTTTATACATAAAAGGAGAAAAAGAAGGGGAGATACCGGTTGGAGTATTTTTGGATTTATCTAAGGCCTTCGATTGTGTAGATCACAAGCTTTTATTACACAAGCTCAATATGTATGGAATCAGAGATGAACAGTTGAGAGTACTGGATAGCTATCTCTCAAATAGAAAACAAAGAGTACTAATTTCAGTCAAAGGAAAAACATTCAAGTCAAAGGAAGCCAACATCAGGATGGGAGTGCCTCAGGGCAGCATACTGGGACCACTGCTGTTTGTTCTATATATTAATGACTTACCGGCAACTTCTCCTTCACAGTACTTGATGTATGAAAATGACACTAATTTAATAATGTCTGTCAAGAACCCACTGTCAATTACAAACATGATTGAGGAATCAATAGATAGGACTGCAAGATGGTGTACAGAAAATATGCTTCTCTTGAATGAACATAAAACTGGGTGCATAATTTTCTCAACAGACAAATCAAAAAGAGCTTATCCTAAAGATATAACAGGGCCAAACTATAATATCACAGTTGGTAAATCAGTTCGTTTCCTTGGTGTAACTATAGATAACAACTTGAAATGGTACAATCATATAGAGGACCTGAACAACAAACTGAAAAGTGTTATTTACTCGATGAATGTCCTCAAGAAGCATGTCAACCTTAATGTTTTGACGATCATATATTTTTCTGATTTTCAGTCACTTCTTAGTTATGGCATTATTTTCTGGGGCAATAGCCATCATGTAAACAGAGTATTTGTTATACAAAAATTGGTGTTGAGAATTATCATGGGAATGGGATACAGAAAATCTTGTAGAGGAATCTTTAAAGCTAATAATATCTTAACTGTACATGGACTTCATATATTTCGAATTTTGTTATTCATAAAAAAGAATCCACATTATTTTGACAAATTCAAGAGCAATAATAACACGCGAAATACGGTTACTTATTTTTATCCCCATCATAATTTAACAATGACTGAGAAGGGAGCACTGCATATGGGTATGAAGCTTTTTAATTCATTGCTGAGAAATCTGCGAAGTACAGATCATCATGAAAACTCCAAGGAATAACTTATCCTGTCTTAATCAAGTAGGAACCCTATACAGTGGAAGAATTTATAGAATCTTGTACAAACCAAAACGGATCCTAAAATATTTCTTTTTTCTCATTTTGACGTATTTCATGTACTGTGATATGTCATTGTATGTATTGTTACATTATTCTGAAATAAATTTATTCTATTCTCTTCTATTCTATTCTATCCTTGTTCTCGTATAAAATTGTTTTGATCCTTGATATTAGACATTGTAAATAGGTATTGTCATCAGAGAGGAATAAATCTCGACTGTTCAAGTTTCGATTATCATTAGCCTGAGTAGAAGCATACTATCTCCTTTTACCTCATCTAAATGTAAGGTGGTCTCATGCCCTGACTAGCCGGAGCATCTATCATTAAAATTGTTACATAAAGTAAATTATCTCTATCTTAACCTTACACGATTAGTGACCAACGTAAGGCACAATTTTCCTTGTGCTTACACAATTGGAAACCAATGTGAAAGGGTGTGATTTCTCTTGTAACCATACACACCCCTCTGAGCACGACTCTTGGTTCTATCGGCAAAGACACCTGGTTGGACTCCAAATCCCTTGGGTCTATGCCTCGGAGATGGTTGGAGCTATACCCCGAAGGGTCCACCAGGTACTCCTCGTTCCGCAAGAACTTCTCGATCCTCTTGAGAGCCACGTCGACGCCGAAGAGGGAGGCGATGCTGAGGGCGAACACGATGGTCACGGCGGGTTTGATCACGTTGTAGACGGCGGTGACCACGAAGATCTTCTGGGGAGCCAGAGGGTTGCCGAGGAAGACGTAGACCACCAGGCTTATGAAGACAGACGCTCTGGTCGTGAAGAACTCGAAGGAGTAGAGTAAGCCGATTAGGAGGCTGTGGTTTCTGATGGAGGTCATCTCCAGTCTGGAACATGGAGGAGAGTTGAAGGGGACGACCTTACATATTGAAACGAAAAAGAAAGATATCTGTTTTGCTCTTAGTGAAACTCGTCAGTATCACACAACTATACAGGGTGAATTGGTTGAGGCTTTCGCGGCCATCGTTCAATGTGACATGTTCTTTCGAACATTTAGGCCGTCGTCGTAGATTAGTTCTACTAGAGAACTAAATGCTCGAAAGAACATGTCACACTATACAGGGTGTTTGTTCCCAGACAAGCCACCCCGTACATTTCTTATACCTTTTACCGTTGAATGATCTTGTCCGAGGGACATCTCTTTCGATGTACAGGGTGGGCAAAATTAATGATACATGAACTACAACTTTTGAACCCAACGGGATAGAGAAGAATGAATGCCACGTTACGGTGATCTTTTTTTAGAGAAACTGATAATGCCATCAACTGCATTATTCTATCTTCTTTTGTTTTCGAGTTATATGCCAAAATTTAAATTTGGGTGATTTCAACTTTAGTCATTATCTCCGTTCCTGTTTGTGCTAGGATGTTGAAATGAAAACATTATACAGGCACTTTTTTCATAGCAATCACTAGCGTACTTATTTATTTCCCAAGAGGTTTCCTTGCTGAGCTATGAGATAAAGTTGTGTTTTTTCTTATAGAAACAATAGCTTCAAATAGCTTATGAAGAATCGCTTTTTTTTCCCGTTTCAGAAATATATGAAACATCATACATTGCCTTCAGATTCATTCAGATATCATGAAAAATATAGTTTTTATGTGAAAGTTGAATTATTGAGTATTTATGACAGAACAATATGTCTCTACGCATGGTGTCGTTATTATTATGCCATTAAATACTTGATTCAATTCTCTGTGGTTTGATTTCTGTTCAGAACAACTGTCAATACGAAGTCATTATTGCCGCTAAAATGAAAAATTTCAACATATCATATTTCTCGTAGTTTACGAACATTTCCGTATTGCAATAAATACTTCGAATTCTAATAATTGACAGTTGTTCTGAACAGATATCGAACCACGGAGAATTTAATCAAGTATTCAATGGCAAAATAATAATGACACCATGCGTAGACATATCATTCTTTGATTGAGCCACTTCAATACTCAATAATTCAAATTTCACATACAAACTATATTTTTCATGATATCTTAATGAATGTGAGGGCAATGTATGATGTTTGATATATTTCTAAAATGGGAAAAAAAGGCGATTCTTCCTAAGCCATTTGAAACTATTGTTTCCATTAGAAAAAAACATCTTTATGTTATAGCTCAGTAAGGAAACCTCTTAAGAAAAAACAAAGTACGCTACTGGATTGCTATGAAAAAAGTGCCTGTAAAATGTTTTTATTTCAACATCCTAGCACAAACAGAAACGGAGATGACAAAAGTTGAAATCGCCCAAATTTCAATTTTGGCCATTAACTCGAAAACAAAAGAAGACAGAGGAATGCAGTTGATAGCATTATCAGTTTCTCTGAAAAAGACCACCGTAACCTGCCATTCATTTTTCTCTATCTCGTTGGGTTAAAGAGTTGTAGTTCCTATATCACCAATTTTGCCCACCCTGTACACAGGGTGTCCCAGGAACTTAACATACTCTTACCATATATAGAGTCGACTGACAGCATCACAAATGGCCACTTATAAATGAGTCCTATCTTTCCTTGACAATACACAGGATGTTTTATTCGTTCTGACCGAAATTTCAATCGACTATATTTCTGGTACCGTAAAACAGAATGTAATGATTTTTTCATTATTTCAAACTCTTATCAGCATGTATTGATTAAGTATTCAGAATATCATATTTCTAGTGCCGTACTACACTATTTCTGACTTTTTTTACGTTAATTCAGAATACATAGACACATGAACATAATTCAATCATTAAAATTTTTGTGACGCCTCTGAACGTTTCTGGGTGATCTGAAAAATCTGAAAAAGTTGGGAATTTGTCGACAATGTTAACTTGCATCTTAATTCTTTAGATCATGAGGTCTACCAATACGTAGATTAGTGACAAACTGATTTCCTCACTACCACATTTTCGACAAATTCCCAACTTTTTCAGATCTGTTCGATCACCATGAAACGTTCAGGGGTGAGACATGATTGAATTATGTTTATGTGTTTATGCATTTCATATTAATGTAAAAAAAATTCAGAAATAGGCCTATAGGGTGGTCATTTTTCACATCAGCAGTCAAAACTGATTTTTCTGAGTACGGCCCTGGAATGATGATATTCTGAATACTAAATCCAATAGATGCTGACATGAGTTCCAAGTACTGAAAAAATCATTAAATTCTGTTTTACGATACTAGAAATAAAGTTGATTGTAATTTCGGTCAGAACGAATAAAACATCCTGTATATCGGCAACGAAAGATAGGAGACATTTATAAGTGGCCATTGTGTGATGCTGACGGTCTACCCTATATATGGTAGAAGCATGTAAAGTTCCTCGTGGAACACCCTGTATATTCAGTGCTCGGCATAGCTCTGTTTCAGTGAAATGATCTCGAAATTCAAATAAAAATTCAGATCCTACTTTTGTATTGTATATTGGCAGTTGGTGTGAAGAAATTTGACAGTATTCGGGGAATTTGAATTGATTTGATTTGAAAATTGATAAGATCGGAAGTCAGTATTGACTTTGATAATGTTATGATTTCATAGCAATGCTGAAATATAGAAAAGTCTCTAAAAACATTAATAAATAAAAATTTCAACAAAGAGATGAGGCAGAAACAAATGAATATGCACAAAAAGTAAAAAAAAAATGCGTATGAGCATTACCTACGTGCATTCCTCACAAAATTAGAGAACGGTTTCTCCCAGCAGTACATTTTGATAGCTTGAATTCCAGTCAGCAGTTCATGCATCAATCTGACCCTCTCATCTGTCCTCAGAGCGATTTTCATTCGTTTTGCTGATGTCATGTTCCCCAGGAGCACTAAAACGGTAATTCATGAATATCCCTAAAGGTTCTCTAGGATAAAAAACCTTTCATCAAAGTTCAAATATTTTTATATCGTTAGAAAATCGATCGAACGAATTCATCATTCCAATATCCTATTAATACTAAAAATATGAATAAATGGACATACGAATAACGTTATCAATGAATATCCACAAAAGATTCTGGTAACTGAAAGTTAAAACAGAATATTCAAAGTAATATCTTAATATATAAAATTAGGTTGGCATTTTTGTTGGTTACATTATTTATAACTCAAGATTGGATGAACTGTTTGTTATGAAAGATTTTTTGTTTGATTTTTCTACGGAGGGCTTAACATAAAATACATTAAAACTCTGAAAAATTTAATGAAATGGAAAAAAAAATAGGAAATAATTCCCTTTCTTGCGAATAACGCCAATAGGTGTCGCTACGGTACATTTTCTAATAATATTAACGCATCTGTGTATATATGTTATTACACCTATCTTTTTTCCGAACACTACGGCAATGTCAACAATTACTCTGTATTTTAAGTTGCCTTAACGCCCGAATCAAGACATTGACATCTTCAATCGAACACACAAAAAAAAAAACAATGGGTGTTTCCAAATTACTTCATTTGGAGCAGATATAATTACGGGACGTGGATTCAATCCAACATTCAAGGTGAGAATAAAATACTAACATTAATGTTTTCAAATAACTTATTTTGTCTTTCCTTTCTGCTATTCAGATCCAAGTTTCACCATCGAATTGGATCATTACAACTACGATGGATGCACATCATAAATTTTTCCGAATTTACATTATATAGGCAATATGGATGATGAACTTGATCAACGTCAATCAATTAATGCAAATGTGAGAAAAATAATTCTTCAAGATCTGCAGCAATTACTTAATGAACATCATGCATTGGTTCGATTGTTTAAAACTGCTCTGGAACGTATGCCAAGTGACCATCACATGGTTGTGATTAGAGCAGATGAACGACCTGTTGGAGCATATAACGCCAATTCAACGCCCCTACAATAGACGCAGTGGCAATTGTGATTGTAGGATTTCTCCGAATTTACATTATATAGGCAATATGGATGATGAACTTGATCAACGTCAATCAATTAATGCAAATGTGAGAAAATGATTCTTCAAGATCTGCAGCAATTACTTGATGAACATTATGCATTGGTTCGATTGTTTAAAACTGTTCTGGAACGTATGCCAAGTGATCATCACATGGTTGTGATTAGAGCAGATGAACGACCTGTTGGAGCATATAACGCCAATTCAACGCCCCTACAATAGACGCAGTGGCAATTGTGATTGTAGGATTTCTCTGAATTTACATTATATAGGCAATATGGATGATGAACTTGATCAACGTCAATCAATTAATGCAAATGTGAGAAAATGATTCTTCAAGATCTGCAGCAATTACTTAATGAACATCATGCATTGGTTCGATTGTTTAAAACTGCTCTGGAACGTATGCCAAGTGACCATCACATGGTTGTGATTAGAGCAGATGAACGACCTGTTGGAGCATATAACGCCAATTCAACGCCCCTACAATAGACGCAGTGGCAATTGTGATTGTAGGATTTCTCCGAATTTACATTATATAGGCAATATGGATGATGAACTTGATCAACGTCAATCAATTAATGCAAATGTGAGAAAATGATTCTTCAAGATCTGCAGCAATTACTTAATGAACATTATGCATTGGTTCGATTGTTTAAAACTGTTCTGGAACGTATGCCAAGTGACCATCACATGGTTGTGATTATAGCAGATGAACGACCTGTTGGAGCATATAACGCCAATTTAACGCCCCTACAATAGACGCAGTGGCAATTGTGATTGTAGGATTTCTCTGAATTTACATTATATAGGCAATATGGATGATGAACTTGATCAACGTCAATCAATTAATGCAAATGTGAGAAAATGATTCTTCAAGATCTGCAGCAATTATTAATGAACATCATGCATTGGTTCGATTGTTTGAAACTGCTCTGGAACGTATGCAAGTGACCATCACATGGTTGTGATTAGAGCAGATGAACGACCTGTTGGAGCATATAACGCCAATTTAACGCCCCTACAATAGACGCAGTGGCAATTGTGATTGTAGGATTTCTCTGAATTTACATTATATAGGCAATATGGATGATGAACTTGATCAACGTCAATCAATTAATGCAAATGTGAGAAAATGATTCTTCAAGATCTGCAGCAATTATTAATGAACATCATGCATTGGTTCGATTGTTTGAAACTGCTCTGGAACGTATGCCAAGTGACCATCACATGGTTGTGATTAGAGCAGATGAACGACCTGTTGGAGCATATAACGCCAATTTAACGCCCCTACAATAGACGCAGTGGCAATTGTGATTGTAGGATTTCTCTGAATTTACATTATATAGGCAATATGGATGATGAACTTGATCAACGTCAATCAATTAATGCAAATGTGAGAAAATGATTCTTCAAGATCTGCAGCAATTATTAATGAACATCATGCATTGGTTCGATTGTTTGAAACTGCTCTGGAACGTATGCCAAGTGACCATCACATGGTTGTGATTAGAGCAGATGAACGACCTGTTGGAGCATATAACGCCAATTTAACGCCCCTACAATAGACGCAGTGGCAATTGTGATTGTAGGATTTCTCTGAATTTACATTATATAGGCAATATGGATGATGAACTTGATCAACGTCAATCAATTAATGCAAATGTGAGAAAATGATTCTTCAAGATCTGCAGCAATTATTAATGAACATCATGCATTGGTTCGATTGTTTGAAACTGCTCTGGAACGTATGCCAAGTGACCATCACATGGTTGTGATTAGAGCAGATGAACGACCTGTTGGAGCATATAACGCCAATTTAACGCCCCTACAATAGACGCAGTGGCAATTGTGATTGTAGGATTTCTCTGAATTTACATTATATAGGCAATATGGATGATGAACTTGATCAACGTCAATCAATTAATGCAAATGTGAGAAAATGATTCTTCAAGATCTGCAGCAATTATTAATGAACATCATGCATTGGTTCGATTGTTTGAAACTGCTCTGGAACGTATGCCAAGTGACCATCACATGGTTGTGATTAGAGCAGATGAACGACCTGTTGGAGCATATAACGCCAATTTAACGCCCCTACAATAGACGCAGTGGCAATTGTGATTGTAGGATTTCTCTGAATTTACATTATATAGGCAATATGGATGATGAACTTGATCAACGTCAATCAATTAATGCAAATGTGAGAAAATGATTCTTCAAGATCTGCAGCAATTATTAATGAACATCATGCATTGGTTCGATTGTTTGAAACTGCTCTGGAACGTATGCCAAGTGACCATCACATGGTTGTGATTAGAGCAGATGAACGACCTGTTGGAGCATATAACGCCAATTTAACGCCCCTACAATAGACGCAGTGGCAATTGTGATTGTAGGATTTCTCTGAATTTACATTATATAGGCAATATGGATGATGAACTTGATCAACGTCAATCAATTAATGCAAATGTGAGAAAATGATTCTTCAAGATCTGCAGCAATTATTAATGAACATCATGCATTGGTTCGATTGTTTGAAACTGCTCTGGAACGTATGCCAAGTGACCATCACATGGTTGTGATTATAGCAGATGAACGACCTGTTGGAGCATATAACGCCAATTTAACGCCCCTACAATAGATGCAGTGGCAATTGTGATTGTAGGATTTCTCTGAATTTACATTATATAGGCAATATGGATGATGAACTTGATCAACGTCAATCAATTAATGCAAATGTGAGAAAATGATTCTTCAAGATCTGCAGCAATTATTAATGAACATCATGCATTGGTTCGATTGTTTGAAACTGCTCTGGAACGTATGCCAAGTGATCATCACATGGTTGTGATTATAGCAGATGAACGACCTGTTGGAGCATATAACGCCAATTCAACGTCCCTACAATAGACGCAGTGGCAATTGTGATTGTAGGATTTCTCTGAATTTACATTATATAGGCAATATGGATGATGAACTTGATCAACGTCAATCAATTAATGCAAATGTGAGAAAATGATTCTTCAAGATCTGCAGCAATTTTTTAATGAACATCATGCATTGGTTCGATTGTTTAAAACTGCTCTGGAACGTATGCCAAGTGATCATCACATGGTTGTGATTATAGCAGATGAACGACCTGTTGGAGCATATAACGCCAATTCAACGCCCCTACAATAGACGAAGTGGCAATTGTGATTGTAGGTGAAAGCTTGGAAACGGGTGATATTGTTCTCACGCGTCCCAATACTGGAGAATTGCATCGAATATATGAAACACACCGTTCATACGATGCTCTACAATACCCGCTAATGTTTTGGAGAGGTGATGATGGATATTACTTCAATATCAAGATGATAAATCCATTGAATGGTGATTGCCTTCATTTGAATTTAAAATGTCTACGTAATACAAATATGAATTATTTGATTTTAGGCTAAGAAACCACCAAGAAAGAGAGTTCGATGAATTATTTTTCATTTCGTTTAAAGGTTCGTTAAAATGCTGATAACTATTTGCTGAGATTTCGTCGATTGTTGCAGCAGTATTGTGTGGACATGTTTTGTGAAACTAGCTGACCCGGCAGACTTCGTACTGTCCCAATCAATGAATAAAAAAGCAACTTTAATATTATAATAAACAATACTTCTCGTCAATAAATTCCGGACAGGCAAAATTTTTGTCAAATTCAACACCCTGTATCTTTTTTCGAGGTTCTCCGATTTTGTTGAAATTTTCACCAGGCATAGTATGGGGTCTTGTTATATTAACCTAAAATTTACTGTTCGAAAATACCTGTAGTTCATCCGTTATACAGCGTGAAACAAAACCTTGTTTTATACCCTTTATTTCTAAACACCCTGTGGTGAATTTGAGGAGGAAAATTTGATATCAATCAGTTTTAATTTGAAGTGTGACCCTTTATTAACGAAATGTTTTTTGATTTACGTCAGTAACTGCTTTAAAAAAAGATACACATTCTCAAAGAAAGTGTTGCATTTTTTTAATTTTTATAACAATTTGAAACATTACAATACCTTATCGACTGGTAAACATAAACAAACATCTGAAAATTAATAGCGTGTATTTTCACCACGCTTTCTCATCGCTTCTACCATACGACGTGGCATACTTTCAATTTATTTCCGAATTGCTTCTGGGGGAATATTTTCCCGTTCTTGAAAAAAGGCTGTTCGTAAATCGGGCAAGGTGTTGGGCTGCCAATTTCGAACACGTCTATTTAGCATATCCCATACATGTTCAATTGGATTTAAATCCGGTCTTCTGGCTGGCCACACGAATCGTTGAATATTCGCCTCTTCTAAGTATTCTGTTACAACTCGTGCAACGTGAGGCCTAGCATTGTTCTGCATTTGCAGAAATTGTTGCTTCTCCCAGAAGCAATTCGTAAATGCATTGAAAGTATGCCACGTCGTATGGTAGAAGTGATGAGAAAGTGAGGTGGAAATACAGGCGATTAATTTTCAGATGTTTGTTTATGTTCACTAGTCGATAAGTTATTGTAATGTTTCAAATTGTTGTAGAATTTGAAAAAATGCAACACTTTCTTTGAAAATGTGTATCTTTTTTTTTAAAGCAGATAGTGACGTAAATCGAAAAACATTTTGTTGAGAAAGAGTCACACTTCAAATTAAAACTGAATGATATCAAATTTTCCGCCTCAAATTCACCACAGGGTGTTTAGAAATGAAGGGTATAAAACAAGGTTTTGTTTCACCCTGTATAACGGATGAACTACAGGTATTTTCGCAAAATGAATTTCAGGTTAATATAACAAGACCCAATACTATACCTATTGAAAATTTCAACAAAATCGGAGAATCACGAAAAAAGATACAGCGTGTTGAATTTGACAAAAATTTTGCCTGTCCGGAATTTATTGTCGGGAAGTATATTAAACTCACCTTGAATCGGTATAAACGCCGATAAAAATATAATCCCCCATAAGGCGCTCAGACCAATCTGCCTGTACAGCAAGAACAAGGCCACCAACGTCAGCAACGGCGCTATCCAGACGAAATGGGAAAGGAAGAACCCTTGCTCGAACTTTCCAACATCGCTGGAAAGCATGGTTATGATGTTGCCCACAGTTGTCCTCTCAACCGAGCTCTTGCTCAACTTCAAAGCCTTCCTGTACATCATGGACGAACATGCTATCCTCATCTTCATCGTTATCTGGAGCAGGTGGAAGGTGACGTAGTGGGAGAAGACTGCGTTCACGTACAGGGTGATCACCACCAAAGAGGAGTAAATGTAGAGTTCCGCTTCGGAAACCGTGGTCTGGTATTTTTCGAAGTAGGTGACGATCTTTCCTACTGACATCGGCATGATCAGGCTGAAAATGAGAACAGTCAGTGAAGATTGTAACAGCAGAAGGTAATCCATAGCTAAGCTGAGCTTGAGTTTTTCTGAAGATTGTTTAGGCTTTCGCAGATTTAGGGTAAGTGCACCGGTTGTGGCCACTTTAAGACATTTTCCAACTTCACATTGTGATCATTTCACTATTCATGCACAGCTTCACAATTAAAAATATGAAAACGCTCCGTATGAATATTGTGATTAGTGGGTTGCCAAGCAAAAATTGTCTTTATGGCGAGTAAAATAATAAAAAATTAAAAGGAGAGCGAGTGCAATTTATCCAGTTGTGGCCACATTTTCCACCAGTTGTAGCCACACAATTTTCCATTTGTGGCCAGTCACGGTTTTGGTTAAACTTGCACAGTTTGATACTCAATTCCAACGAAATTCAACAAACCTTCTCATAAATAACAAAAAATATATTAGAATTTTATGAAAATATAGATACAAATAATAAAAAAATTATGATCTTTCTCATACTTAAATAAAAAAATTCATCGAAATATTTAGGTTTCTAAAAAAAATTTTTTTCGAACAAAACATGGTCCGCGATCATCAGCAGCCCTATGTTCTTCAATTTTCGTGATGATCTTCTTTCTAGTACTACAGAATGTCTGGCGATTCATGCTATTTTCAGTTTTCCACTTCTGGAGATTGCACAGAACTATACCCTTTCAACTTCAAATTGAGATTAATCACATTCAAATTAGGATTGGTGATCATTGATATTTTTTTCTTGTAGGGTACAAAGTATTTTATCATAAAGATTAATTTCGGAAAAATGTTAGCAGACTTGCTCGACTCCAGCTCGTTATATTCATAGCCCCATCCTTACAATGATATTACAATATATCTTCTTTCTAGTCTTTCTCAAATTTCTCTAGTTTTCAGTCTCATCCATTTCGTCAATATAACAACTTTGTGTTTTATTATTAAGCCTTTTTTATGAAGCTTATCGTTTTCATTCGCTTCCAGATACTCCAATTCATTTATCGGACGATATTGTTAAGTTTTTCATCTTTGTTTGTTACATACTATGCAGTATTATCTATCCTTTACTATCTAGTGGCCACAACTGCGTTTGTACGCTCCGTTTCTGGCCACTAAGTGGCCACAAGTAGCGAATCGTACTTTTTTGTGATTCAGTTGTGGTCAGCACTATATTATTTAGTTAGAATCAGAAATTTTCAATTTTTTATAAAAAATATAGAAGAACATGATATAAGAATGATATAAAACATTTACTATTTGTAACGCATATGTTTAAATAAAAAAAAACATTGGAAACACACCCTGTGTTTCTTAATCGCACTTCTAAGCATTCGCCTACTACCCCGTCAGGTCAAGAACTAAATGAAAAAGCAACGAATTTCGTTATCTCTTTAAGAAATGAGCTTGCCAATTGGTGCAGGAATAATGGAGGATGGCAAAGAAGGCAAATTTCAATGGCTAATTCGAATGTACTACGTTTTATTCAAGAAAATGATCTCGAGTGGCCACAACTGGAACGATGGCCACAACCGGTGCCCTTACCCTAGTCGGTTTACCGAGTTTTGAGAAAAAGGATTTCACCACCTGATTTTAAAAGAGTCTTCCGCGCTTATCAGTGGCGTAGCGCAAAATTCGTTCCCCCCCGCCAGATTTTAGTCGGGGGTCCCCCTCAGATCTATGTTATTTATGATAAGTTTCCCCTGATATTTTTCAAAGAAAATGTGATAAAAATAATATTTATATTGAACAACAAGAATTTCTAAACAAGATAATATGGTTTCTAGAATGAAATCAATGTAATAAAAACTCGGAAAATTATTTAACAAAAATGCATTAGTCTAATTTTTTTGTTCAAATATATCTATCAACCTGTCGATGTCCAAGCTTCAGGCTACTTCTTGTTCCACACTGGAATGGGCTCAAAAGTCTGATAGACGCGTTTGCGACATTGAATTCCTAAGATAAGTCTTTATTATCTTAAGCCCAATAAAAGGATCATTTGGCGATGTTTGAATAGAGTCCCGAAAAGCCTAGCGGTATTTTAAAAAAACTATTAAAAACACAGGGAGTAATTGAGTGATAATTCGAATTTCGAATGGAATTATTGGAAACCTTATAATGTTTTTTCATACCATACAGGAATATTTCTCTACTTTTCGGGAGCAGTTTTTGTATCTCCATCGTATAAGTTTTGCTCATTATATCATCAGAAAAATATAGCGAATCTGCAAGTTCAATAGAAATTATTGAGGCCCCATTCGAAGCTATTCGTTTGGCTTGGGGGCCGCTTTAGTGCCGGGCTCTCTCGTTGCTTAGAAAATGCATTTTCTTTTTCTCTCTGGTGTTTTTTTTTTTGCAATCTCCAACATTGCAATAAAACGATAGTCAACATCTCAATTTATGTGCTGGACGTGAAAAAAATTGTTTGCAACAATCAATGTTCGATCAGAACACTGTACCAAAATTTTGATGAGTATGAACATATGATTAAATAGTACTATATAAAACATGTTTGTTAGAATTATCATGGTTTCGTTTTGTCACATTTTATTGCCATATACTTTCGGAGACACTCATCCCAAAGCGAGATTCGAGTAAAAATTTATTATTTTCGTAGTAGTTTTTTGTCGTAGATATATTATAGTTATATTTCGAAGTTTCTGAAGAAATTATTATTGATTCATTTTTCACGTTTGGAATACAATGAATTCATTTTCACTGAGTAGTTTGATTACCAGAGAGGAAATCTTAATGTAGAAAAGACCATATATTTCAGAAATTGATAGAAAAATACACAGGATCAAAATTTACCCTGCCATGCCCTGAAAGTAATTTAAAAGCACCATACCAGTTAAGGGTTAAACCATCAAAAGTTAATATAAATTTCAGGGAATACCAAGCCGTAAAGAATCTCAATGAGGACACATCCATTGTGATCCTTCCAGCTGACAAAGGAAACGCGACGGCAGTAATGGACTATGATTCCAAAATGAGGGAGTTGTTAGAACCTTCAAACTACAGGAAACATAGGAGAGTTTCTACCTCATCCAGGCTCAAACAACCAAAGGCTCTCATAAAAGTTTCTTCTCTCGATGAAGACATTAGAAAGAGAATTTGTAAGAGTGCATCAAGGGCTCCGCGCATATACGGACTTCCGAAAATTCACAAGAATAATCTCCCATTGGGACTGATTGTTATAGTACAATCGACTCACCAACACACGAAATAGCCAAAGTTTCAACGACTATGATAAGACCTTATGTGGGAAATGCGAAAACTTCTGTTACTCAGTTTGTAGAAAAGCTGCAAAACATCAAGTTGAGATCAAAGCACCAACTCGTTAGTTTCTGATGTCTCTGTTCACATGAGTTCACATCAAGGAATTGCTGAACTGTCAGAGATATTCACGAATAACATAACAAAGCTCTTTGAACTTTGCCTAACATTCAGCTACTTTTAGTGGAAAGGCGAGTTTAATGAACAAATATACGGTGTCGCCATGGAAAACCCTGTACTGCAATTGCGAATTTCGTCATGGAAAAATTCGAACATAGTGAGACCTATATTTAAGAACGGTAAGGAAGAGGAATTTGGGTATTACAGACCCATAAGCTTACTCAGTTCATGTTCCAAGATCATTGAAAAGGTTATTGCAATACGATTAATGGAGTTCTTCAATAAATTCAAAATCATTTCAAACTGCCAACATGGTTATATGAGAAACCAAAACACAGAAACTAACTCTAGCTACTTTGGATGCCTTGGAAGAAGGAGATGTGGCCCTAGGCTTGTTTCTGGATCTTTCTAAGGCATTTGACTGCGTTGACCATCAACTGCTTTTGAACAAGCTTGAAACGTCTGGTATTAGGGATAAATAACTTAACCTAATGAAAAGTTATCTGAGAAACAGGAAACAGCGAGTGGTGATATCTATAAATAGTAAGAAGTATACATCAGAAGACATTGATGTAAAAATGTTCATCCCACAAGGCAGCATACTGGACCTCTACTATTTCTAGTATATGTTAATGACCTAGGACTAGCACTACCTGAAAACTGTGACCTCGTGAATTTTGCTGATGATACAAACATCTTGTTAAGAAGTAACAACCTCCAAACATCAGTTGATCTATTCAGTTCAGTGTTAAATGAGATAGGCGTCTGGTATTGTGGAAATAAACTCATCTTGAATATGCAGAAGACCGTTTGCACTTCTTTCTGTTCAGATCGATCTACACAAGTGTTTCCTAATGTTTTGAGAAGCAAAGATGGTGATGTCAACGTCAAGGAGGTGGTGTCTTTCTTGGGGGTGGCAGTAGATAGAAATCTGAAATGGAATGATCATGTGGACCAGCTAGGAAAAAAGTTTAACTCGGTTGTGTACACTTTGAATGTTTTGAAAAGACAGGTTAATGAGGATGTGTTGAGAACAATATAGTTTGCAAATTTTCAGTCTTTAACAACTTACAGTATCTTATTCTGGGGTAGTAGTTCCGCACTCATGAATAGGGTCGTTTTGAAACAAAAATGGGCGATTAGGGTAATATCTGGTAAAAAATATCGAGAGAGTTGTAGATCTCTTTTCAAGAAGAACAAAATCTTCCAGGTCTATATATATACCGATTAATGCTGTTTTTTCTTAAGCATAATAACTATTATTCAAAATTTAAAAATCTAAATAATACAAGACGTATATGTCCTTGGTTTTTTTCTGAACACAAATTAACTTGTTTTGAGAAGCATCTATTATATATGGCAATAAAGGTTTTCAATGTGCTACCAAGAAAATTACAAGGAATTCAGGACTATAAAGCATTCAGGAGAGAAATATTTGATATTTTAGTAAATTGTGAACCTTATGATATAGGAGAATTTTTTGAGTATTGAAATAATTAAATCTGACTGGTTTCAACTATGTAACATGTAAATGTTATCATTTATTGAAAGGAACTTATATTTATCTATCTATCTATCAAATCGGCATGAAAAAAAAAAACATCCACGTGGCTACACTATGTGGACGATACCTTTGTCGTTTGGAGTCAAGGAGATGAAGAATTGCAAGCTTTCACAACCCATTTAAACAGTAGGCACCCAATTCACTATGGAAATTGAAAAGGATGGTGCACTACCATTTCTAGACGTTTTACTCTGAATGGCAGGAACGTCCATTAAATTTAAAGCTCCCTTAATTCTCCATTAAACATCCATAGCTACCGCCTATGGATACTCTGTTTAGGGGAGAATTAAGGCAGCATTGAATTTAAATGGACGTAACCTCAACTCAGTGTTTGCATTTAGAAAGCCTAATGGAAAACTAGAACAAAGGGTTTATGTTAAACCAACCCACACTGACAGATATCTACACAAAGAGTCCCATCACCCAAAACAGTAACGAGAAGTTATCAAAACACTCGTAGAGAGAATTTGACGTTTATGCAATCCGGAATTTCTGGGGGATGAACATTTACAGCATGCATTCATCGCCAATGGATATAATGCCAAAGAAATTCAGAGGGCAATAAGACCAAAAATTTTCACATGTGATGATAACACATCACAAATAACCTCTGATGGAAGAAGAACCAAACATGTTGAAAATTATCATACCAATTTTTGCAGGCACCTTCTAGAACTGGTCGATTCCTCAAGGCCACAAAAGAGTTCAGTGTGAAGATTTCAAGAAAGAATATATCATTCAACTCGAAAGAATCTGCAGTACAGCCCAATGAGGCGATAGTTTACCACAAAAATCTCTCATAAGAATGTTTTCTCAAAGATTACAGATACACAAAATCATTCTTTCACTGGAAAATTATCGTCCTTTACATGTTCTGAAATATACTCACACTAAAACTACCTCTTCAATAAGCTTGCAAAAGCCTAGAAGCATATAGCTCGTTCCAAACATCCTGTACAATGCTCTTTGTAATGCAAACCTCCCATGTTTCTTAACTTCTTCGTTCCAGTAAACCTCCAACTTCTTACCCAACGTGCTGGATTTGTGCCAGGGTAGGACTTCGTAAGTGTCTTCTTCTGTAATTTCCCGACTGAATGCTTTCTTCATGAGTCCAAACATATAACTGGATACATGAGAAAAATGTTCAATTCGTTGTGATCATTACAGATGTGAATTACTCACAGATATGTTACCTTTGAAATGAGGTTGGCTTTTATCAATGGATTTTCGTGTTTTCTGGATGTATCATGGTTGTTCATCCTACTCCTTTGGTATTGCAGTAGACGCAACATCGAAAACTTTTTTCGAAGACTATTCTTATTGTCTGAGCGTCATTATGCCATTGATTTTATTGAAAATGAAGTTTTACGTCAAATGTTTTGAATTCATAGAATTCTATAAGAGACAAAAATTTCAGATATGGATTGAAAATCATTCTGAGAGAGATGAATACAAATCCTCATGAACGCCCGGAATGCCTCTCCTCATTGTAAGTGGTACACTGTACCGCTCAAGTACAAAAGTGAGGCTCCTCTTACAAACTCAATTTCAAAACGTGTACTACCCAACACTATTCAGGCGATGATTGTATAATCCATTACTGAATTCTCTATCATTATTTATTCATTTGTGAGTATTTCTACGAAATTCATTGAAAATGATAATACTCACATAATTTTTTATTCATATTCCAACATTAGATAGGACCTGTTATCGCACCTCCAATACACCGATTGAAGAAAGCTCGATCGTCAAATACATTAATCATTAGCTACCTTCATTTTGAGTTGAAGCTTCGACCGACATGCTCTTTGAAAGACTCAGGAAACCTTACAAAAGCATCTTCGACATATTTCACACGTTGAAACTCTTGAACAGGGCTTTCGGAATATGCTGTTTCACCACTGTTAGAAAAAATGATGGTAGTGAAGTGCATTTTGCTGATGAGGGAGATCAAGTTTTCGCGAAAGGTGAATTAAATTTTTTTTTCGTGTAATTTTTTTTTAGATTCTTGATTTCGTGAATAATGAATCGCTGGGAGATAAGAAATAATTGTTTTTATATTAAGTGCGGAAAGGTTGAACTGGTGTTGAATGGGGCAAACATAATTTTCGTGACTATGGTGAAATATTCTTCTTCTACAAGGTCATGAAATCAATGTTGGATTGTTCATCAATCCTCTATTAAGTTAAAAGAAACTACTGAAAGGACACACAAAAAGGAGCACGTGTGGCACTCGAGGACTGCAGCGGTAAAGCTATTGCATAGCATCTATGCAAAAATAAGAAGATAATATTGTTGACTTAAAATATATTTTCTCTATATTGTTGATTTAAAATATTTATTTATCTTACAATACAAGTAGGTTACATTGGTGTCGATACGGGGGGGGTAATGGGGGTAATTACATAGGAACATATCATGACAATACAGGGTGTATCAAGTTCGACGGCCTATTAGACGTTTCTGGAGACCTGGACCAATTTGAAATCTGAAAAGTGGTATTAGGATATCGTTCGACATTATCTACCGAGCTGAAATATTCTTGAAGCCTGATCACTTTCATTTATACAAGGTATGAAAATGAAGTTAAAAAATGTTTTTTTCTGATTTTTCGTTTCAAATCTTTATTAATCGTTGCATTAGTCGAAATACTTTTCAAAATATGAAGAAAACACTGAAGAAAAAGGGAGAAAGAGTATTCGGTATTATGTTTGTCATTCCTTTTCTTTATATTGTCGCACCCCTAAAGTTTGGGCGTACTTTGCGGTATGGTGAAACGAAAAGGCAAATGCAAAAAAAAAGAAGGGTTTCGGAACTAGTGAGTACTCCCAAAGAATTTAGAACTACACTGGGCTAGCTAAATTAATTTAGTTGGTGAATCTCAGAGCGCCACGTGATTTTATTTTTCAAGAGTATGATTTGGTTCAGGTAGTTTAGCTGGAAAATAGTAAATCACGAAATAGGTATGAAAATTCCTTGGGATATACCCGTATAATTCACAAGTATGAATATCTACAACAATTCGAGTAAATCCTTAGAAATATTTACACGGATTACTAATATCATTCAATACCTTTTATAACGTACATTATATATAGGCGCACAATGAAATAATATAATTACGAAACACAAAAAAGAAATATTTTTGATCCCAAAATAAAAATTCAGAAGTATCGGGAACAATCATTCACACTTGAAGGGGAAGCGTGTATATCTCTACACCCTACCGCTTTAAAGGTAGTGAGGAAAGGGCTGACCTGTTAGAAATAGTCCTTGCCTCGAATAAGGACCCTTTTCCTGGGTGAATTCAAAATGGCCGTGGTGCACTCCAACACAATATTCGGTGTCAGCTAATTAGTTCTAATAAATACTCCACTTCCAGCTACCGATTTCATCGGTGTGAAGATGCACCAAATAGGTGAATGAATGAAGCCTAGAGGTGGAAGGTGGCTTCGAAGTAAATTTGAATAGTCTACTCAATCCAATCCAAAATCGTAACCCAATAAACTTAAGAAGACATGTAAGGGAAGATAATAACTAAAGTCTCAAATCAGCAACTATATAAATCCAATCGAAGTTAGAAATCTCCAGAGGTAGTCAAAGGTATCATCCCACAACGCAGAATTTCTTTCGTTCATGAAAATATGAAATTATTAATATGAAAAACCGGTCTCTTTCGCGCAAAAAAGTTAACATTGAAATAATCCCGATTCAAGACAGCATATGCCATCTACCCGGTATCCATTGAAATTCAACAATTTGAAGAAGAAGGCTGTTAATGAACCATGAGGAAACTGTAAAATTGGCAAATCAATAAAGAAAATGCATTTGAAACTTTAACACGCGACAATATCTTATGCACGAAGCGTTTTCACATTTTTGAAGTCCAATATAGTGGGAATACATATTGTAAATTTCTAGAATTTTGAAAAACTCGTCACAGGGTGGTCCAAATGTTGGGTCAAAAATTGAGATCAAGATTGGCCCATTACTTTCATTTATCGAATCAGAACCCTATATTTTCATTATTGCGTTGGATTCTGCGAAGAAAAATGATGAAAGTGTTCTAACATGTTAACGCTTCCAAAATGAATTGGCACTTGAGGTATTTTGAATTTTATATCGTACGTAGAGTCAAATTCATGAAATCTGTTTGATATCAACAATGATCTATGTTCATAGAAGATAAATTATTACAATAATTCACTAGTGATAGAACTATTTCTGAATCCATTCATGATTTTATGAATTTTACTCTAGGTACGACATAAAATCAAAAAATCCTCAATAACTCAAGAATTATTCATTTTAGGTGCATTGACATGTAAGAACACTATCATTATTTTTCTTGACGAAATCCAATGCAAACAAAAAAATAAAGTTCTAATTCGAAAAACAAAAGTTGTGGGCCAATCTTGATCCCTTTGTCGAATTTTTCAGAATTCAGGAAATTCACAATATTTTTAGTCTTCGACTTCAAAAGTGTGAAAACGGTTTGATATTCAGATTAGAAATAATATGAGCCACACTTGATCCCAATTTTCGACCCAAAATTTGGAACACCCTGTGACGGGTTTTTCAAAACTCTACACTGAGAGAAATAAATTTGTTTTTATCAATAAAGTATTTATTTCGAGATTATTCATTAACAGACAAATCCACTTATTAATCTTTAATTTATTTATTAACTAACAGATCTTGCCTCTGAAAGAATTCATTCATATATAACGAAATATTTATTTACACGGTATTTGTTAATATTTAATATATTTGGGTATGATGTATTTCATTTAAACTGCAGTTCTCTTCAAATATAAGATATATTAATTGAAAACATATGTTCATTTGGTAATAAACGAACGTTTGGTTTCTATTACTAAATGATTCTAAACTTCCACCACTCCACGATATGTTTACTCAAAATACAGGATTTATTAACAATGAACAAACCGCATTTGACATGTTTCAGTCATCTTGGCTAGTTAACATTGTTCGGTGGTCGGTAGATTCAACTACCCGACTCCTGCCGATAAATCGCGAATGACGCAATCGGATGAAAGGTAAAAATCGAATCATCGATGACCACCGATAGCGAATATCTCTCCAAAGAATTCTTCACGAGCGTCATAGTTCATGAAGATCAGATAGAACCTTCAACCTTCCCAATGGCACGTGGTTAGCGCATTGGTCTAGTAATTCGAGGGTCGCAGGTTCAAATCCTGCACGGACTGGTCATTATTCCAGAATTCACTTTCGTCTGCAAAGCCATTAATTTTCAATTTTGCTATCAGACGTTAACATTCATTCATAATTCATTCAGTTTGTTAATTATTACTAAATATATTTATTTCAGTGTAATGCGTCTTTATTCGGTATTATTGAATGTTATTATTCATAAATAAATGTGATATAATATTGAGTGAAGGTGATTTGCGAAAACTTAAATAAATTCTTTATTTCCATGAAAGAAATATTTATTTGTCCATTCGGCCAATAAATGATTTATTAACTATAACGCATGATCGATAATATCAAGTGAATACTTCTCTCAGTGTAGAAATTTACAACATTCCCACAGTCTTTGACTTCAAAAATGTGAAAACGGTTTGTGCCTAAGATATTTAGAATGGGAATAACAAACATAATACCGAACACTCTTATGTCCCTTTTTCCTTCAGTTTTTTCTTTATATTTTGAAAAGTACACCGACGAATGCAACGATTTGGATAGGAATCTATTCACAATTGAATACTCTATCAAAGGTTGACACGTAAAGACAGAAAAAAAAATTTTGAAAATAAAAAAAAAATTTTTTTCCATACCCTGTAGTGAAAGTGGTCAGGCTCCAAGTCCAGGTTTCCAGAAACGTCTACTAGGCCGTCGAACTTGGTACACACTGTAGGTATACTAGATACATCCTAAATATTTTTACCCCCTAGCGACGCCCCTGGTAGGTTATTTAGGAATGTTTATCATTGAAACTATAGGTTTATGGTAACTGATATAAGAAACATGAATTTGAGACTTAATGTGTTCTAAATATCTGGAAACTACCGCTTCAATAGTGGTCCCATATTTTGTTGTGGATTTTCGTGGATCATTATTCATTTTTAACTTCAATTTTTCCGAAAGAAAAGTTGTCAACCGCTCTGATTTTTTATCAGTAAAGTTAATGTTGAAATCGCCAGCCAATATATTAAGGAAATTTATTACCATTTGTACCAAGTGTTTTCGACACTTTTTCAGTGTACTCCAGTAAAGTGCGATGAATAAAATGCTTTACCTCGTCCAATTTTGAATTTGGAGAAATGTAAATTGCTACCATGACTATGTATAGGCCATTAATTTCTAGGTTTGCAAAAAATGAGCGCCTAACATTAACATCGCTAACGTCTTCAATATTTCATTTCAATATTCGGAGTCATAATATTAGTGACATTATAACTATTTTGGTGAATAGCTACCCCACTTTCTGGAAAAATATCTTGTTTGAATTGAACAATGCAATTGAAATTAGGTATTACATTCGGATCATCACGTGTCATGCATGTTTCGGTAAGAAGTAACACATTGGTTTGTCTCGTAACTGAATCTTGTGAATCGTATTTGTGACTTAGACTTCGACAATTGAAAGTCATTATTGAAATGCCATTTCTATTACTATTGAAATCTAAGATACTTTGAGCTATCGTCTGAACACTATTTAAAGAAAGTCTTTTGGATTCTTGCAACAAAGATGCAGTCGATGCAGCTTGCCTTCGGTTATGATAAAACTTAAATGCAGAATTTTTATTTTTTTGTCGTAATATACAATTTTTCAATATTAGTCACCCGAGAGAGAGTGCAACATAGACGAGTTTCTGAGAATGTGATTTACTATACTCATATACTATTTCGTCAAAAGTTCCACCTTGTGACTTATGTATAGTTAAAGCAAGAGCTGAAGTTAATTGAAAATGTTTGCGTTTGGCTATACATTTTCTATCCGATGTTATGAATTATTTACCGTCCGTAATTCTATGGGAACAGCGAGATTGCCGACTCCATTTTGCACTGCTAGAGTGGCTGCACGCATCCGTCTGCATCTTGACATTCCGTACTGGGATTTGGCACCTAGCTCGAAAAGCGCTATGTCATTGGTCAGACGAGCACGAATTGAGTAACCAATTACAGTTCGAGCGCGAAATGTATAATATGTACAGTAAGCGAGAGTTCAGTGCAAGTGCTCTTTTTGGCTTTATTAATCATTTTATTCAGCCATTACGTATATCGGCTAATTGAAAGTGGGATTTTTCCCAGTTGATGAATGACACTTTACTGGTTGCTTTATTCAGTCATTTCACATTGTGAATGTGTTAAGCCTAGCATGACGTTTTCTAGTAAATAGCTGCCACACAGATTTTTCCGACTTACCCATACCTAAGTATAGGTAATATATTCTGTAGCATCCAAATATTTTTGAGATGAAGACATGGTACCAAGTTCTAAAAAAGAACTATTCAATTTTGAAGTAATGAACTGAAAATGTGTAGTTTGAATAAGTCATTTCGTACGTTTTCTAAACAAGAACATTAGATTAATTCAATAACTGTCCGGAAAAAATCCAGGATACAATCTTGATTAGTTTGATGGATGGATATTGTTGGGTTTCAGTTGAACATTTTCAGACTCAAATCATCTCCAACTACTTGAAGGATGAAATGAGATGGGAATAATCAAACTTCAGTTATTTAATCAACTAGTTTATTAACTAGAGAAGTTCAAGATCATTAATCGCTAGATTGATAAACGAGTGGATTAAAAAATTGTTCCGTCCGCCCAAAATAATCAAACAAGGATATTCTAACATGAAAAGTATTCCATTTTTCAAAACATGATTCATGTATATAGTGTAACCTAATTGAGTTGAACCATTAACGTATCTCAGGTAAATATCACTATGAAGCGGAAACTGATCTTATATTGGAAATGCGTAACTCTCATCAGAAATGCAATTATATTTGTGAGATTTCTGAAATTTTCATCTTTGGTTGCCCATGACAATTACTCATTGAAATGCGAAATCAAGAATTAGTAAGGGTCATTGATGGATTATTTCGTGTGTGTTTAACTTGACTATCATTTCGAGGTCAACGGAAAAAGAAACGTTCATCAATTACGTGAGTACAAATGAGTCCATAGACGTAATGAATAAAATGGTGTGATTGGGGACCTAACTTCCAACCACTTATCCACATCGTCCCTGCTCAATAAATTTGCCCTATATTTTCCTGGCCCTATTTCACAATATTCATAGGCAGTTGGTAATTTCATTGCATTATCCATGCCTGTCATCGTACGAAAACAAAAACAATAAAGACTCTAAAAATTTCGCGTCGTCTCAACAGCTACGATTTGAGAAGATATAAACGCGTACGACGTTTAGCGCAGTGCTACAGATGCGTTCGCTTCAATGCGCACTCTCTCGCTCAAACAGTGAAGATCTCGAGTCTGCCAATGGAATAGCGCTATTCATACAAGGTGCCAAATCGAGGTATGGAATGTCAAGATGCCATCCGTCTAGTCGCAAGCACCCAAACACCGTGCCGAAGTCTGCCGAACTGAACCGACGATACACGGCTGTGTTAGGTCTTTTCGTTACAGAATTTCTACATTCGGTCGCCGCGCTCAAAGCCTGAGATAAAATCTATACAATAGCTTGAAAATAATACATTAAGAAGGCTAGGTACTTTTTGTTTGATTTCGTATTTTTGAATGCTTCCAATGACAATAACATAAAGGTTGTTAGAAAGCAATTATTTAATATTATCTTAATATATGAAACTCAGTCGGCCATATTGTTGGTTACATCATTTATAACTCAAGATTGGATTAACTGTTTTTTATGAAAGTTTTTTTGTTGGATTCTTCTACGGCGGGGTTAACATAAAATATCATAAAACCCTGAAAAATTTTATAAAATTGAAAAAAAATAGGAAATAATTTTTTTCTTGCGAATAACGCCAATAGATGTCATTTCGGTTAACAGTAGTAGAGCTCTTTCTTCTGATTTCAAATATATACACCTTATTGAGAGTATCTCTGGCAGTTTTCTATGAATATAGATATTTTCTTCTGAATCAAAGACAGTTGTGGAATGCCACACGAGAACGATGCGATTTTTTATATCGAAGGAACCGTGGATAATGACACCTGATATTTATATTATTTATTCATTAACTGAAAGTTCAATCAGGGATTCAAATGACCCCTATTCACTTTTAGACAGAGTCGATATCTTTTTTTAAAGTTTTTGAAGATTCTCCTCAACATTTATGGAATATATTGAGGTTCTCAATTTTTCCTTCTATTCTGAATTTAATTTCTTCAATATTTTGAGGACGTGCATTTTAAATTTCAAATAGGGGACTATCAGATGACCATAGAATAGAACTTCGATGTAAATAAATCACAGCATTCTCGAGTGGCATTCTACAGCTGCCTTAGATTTAGACAAAAAAACACTAATTTTCAGAAACAGTCGAAAAAACCTCAATAAAGTATATATAAATATTTGAAATCAGAAGAACGAGCTCTACCGATTAGGAAAATAAAATACAGGGTGTGCCATTTGAAAAACAACAATTCACATAGAATTTTTAGGTTAACGGTGCCTTAATGCAATTCTTAGAACTGAATTCTGAATGCCCACAAAAATACTGCAAATTTGCCCATTTGAACTTTTGTGTACTACCAATATTAACTGAGGTAGCTATTGTGTAATATATAAACAATTAAATTTTTTGTATATTTTGTACATTTGTATTTTTTGTATTTCACCTAATATATTTCTTTTGAAAAAAAGTAACTTTATTCATCTCTAATGCGGAACAATGTTTACCGGGCCAGCTAGCTTATCTAATTGCCAATTGTCACTCCACCACCAGATCACTTTCGCTCTTTAGTTTCTGGGATGCTAAATGATTCTGAACAGTACTTGGCCAACATTCAAAAATTTAACAGCTGTTTCCAGACGACAACGTTTGGCGCAACACATATTGTACAGAACAATTTTATGTTCGCTTTCAAGGTATCATACCGTAATAGTTTATTATAATATTAAAGTTGTTTTTTTTTGAGGCAGTACAAAGTCTGCCGGGTCAGCTAGTTGTACATACAAAACAACCCACTTTACCTAATCTAATTCGCGATGGTGTTGCAACCCTCTCCAGAGGGTTGCTAGCAGAAACAAGCTTTGTAGGATTGGCCTTTTCTCTATCATGAATTAATTCGATATTGACTTCGTTTCAGCTGTGACCGTTTTCTCGACTTCATCATCTTTGATGATCTTCTTCTGCGACTACTACCCTATGGACACCGCTGTAGACGATGTGATGTTCAAGCTCTCCTACTTCTACCTATCGTGGATCGGGAACATTTCCAGAATCATATTAAGCAGACGGATACAAGAATTCTTGAGGTCGTTCCATCTGATCTCGGAAGTCGACGTGAAGTTTAAACGACATGGCATTCCTTTCGACTACGAAGATAGTCGATATCTGGCCAAAGTGACTCTGCTGGCATATTTCGGTTCTCATGCTGTTCTTTATTTCCTGTACAGCGACAAACACATTTCTGATGAGTTTAGATTCTACCATTTCATCAATGCGACTTTCGCAACTGCTGTCAGTGTGACAACGGTCACTATGATTTTCTGTTATTTGGCCGTTATTTGCAACACAGTGACACAACGTTTTCACCACTTGAATGCGCATCTTGGTGAGTATCTTTCTGTAGAAGAAAGCTTTCCGAAGAAACCTTCTTAATGAACATAAGCTTTGTTTGATGATTATTGACAGGATACGATGTTTTATACCAAAGTCAGGTAATTCGTTCATTCATCGAAAATTCGAAATACACTGCGCAAAAAAATTAACCCAAATAGACCTACCGTTCCGTATAGAGAACACCTATCTAAAAGTTTTCTATTCATGCTCAAAATAAAGAAACAAAGAAGGCGTCAATATAAACACATAAATTAATGCTTTCTTCAACACTGAATATAACCTACAAAGTGCTTCAGTATTCAAATTCACTTTAAAGCCATGTTAACTTCATAAATATATCAATTGTTGCAATACCTCTTTTTTCCGGTGGTGTATTTTTTCATATGTATTTATTTCATCGCTTTTGCGAATAAAATAATTATATCTATGGTCGAATGAATAACATTAGAGGCGAATTCATCTTCTCCATGATTTCAAATACTGATTTTTGCTACCTAAATGAAGACGTTCTTTTAACGGAACGGTAGGATAATCACCTACTATATTACCTGAATATATTGTTATAACTATTGAAAAATAAACTGACTCTGCATGAGATACTACATCATTCAGATAATCTGGATATGATTTCAGAACCACCTGATAGCAAAATTTTCTTCTGCACATAATTCAATAGTTTTCTGTAAGTGAATTAACAATAATGTTGCTTATGCGCCTACTTATTTCTTATTCGTATTTCCATGCACCAAACAAAGTTTTAATATATTCACCTTGAGAAAAAAAATATCATTGACCAACCGAAACTCACGCAACATTAGAATATATGGGAGGCGTTGACTGATCCCGTAAAAACATGAGTTAGAATCGTATTTCGACATGGACAAAAATTGTATTTCCCAGTTCTTGCACACTGCTTTGACATGGTTGTTCAAAACGCAGAAATGGTAACAAACTAAAGTAGCTATCATCGCAACAAGATTGCTGGAAACTGATAGAAAAACAACAAAAAGAGGACCATCTAGGTAATCAAAGAGTTTATACCAATCTTCAAGATAGGTCAATAGACCACCTGATTGTTTCCCAGAATAAAATAAAAAAATTGTGAAGTGTGGCATAAAAACTAATATTTTAAGTATTTAAGTATTCAATATATAATAGCATAACATCCGAAAAATTGCTTCTATAATTACGACATATTATAATTCAATATTCATTTTTCATAGAATAAATTTAAGTCGCTCAAAAACCTACCGTTCCTTTAAAAGAACACCACAAATTTTAACTTTTCGTGAAAAATAAGTACACATCCATATGAAAAATATAAAAAGGCCCCATTTAAACCATTTTCTGACACAATTCTCATTGAAATGATAGACAAAAAATTTCAGGTCTATTTGGGTTAACCCACGTTATGGAAATCTATCGAAATAATTTCTGGGAGGACTCTGCATTTTCCTGAAAACTTAATATGGGTTTTCTCTCCCAGTCTCTGAAACAAGAAAAATTAAAAAAATTTTTTTTAATAATAATCTAGTAGCTGGTTCCCTCCGAAATTTCCCTCAGGATAGCTGGCGCTCGTAGCATACGAGTCTCATCCGGCCTCATTGGGGTCGAAACGACCTCAACCTATTTTCAAACTCTAAATGGGTGAGATATCCGGCTTGCTTGAATGTGAAGCTGCGAGATTTCGGATCAGAGAGCCAAGTGGGCCATTTTTCGTAAGCAGAACTGGCGCTGTGGGATGAACCAAACGCCGAGTTAAAGCGCCGAAATCGACGCTTATGGAATACTATGAAAGGCGTTGGAAAATTAAGACAATAAAATTCACAATGGAGTTAGAACAAAATAATGTATTTTCCTTCTTAGATGTTTCGATAAGAAAATTTCCGAATCATTTTGAAACAAGTGTGTTCAGAAAAAAGACACACACAAATCGATATCTTAATCCTTATTCAAATCATAAAATGAGTGTTAAAAGACGTATTATAAAAACACTCCATGATAGCGCAATTAATTTAATCGTCAACTGAAATACGGAATAACGAAATTAATTTCATTGAATATATATTCTTGAGGATAATCAATATCCAACTAATTTTATTGAAATAACTATTTCAAATTTAGAGAGAACAATTTTACGTCGAAACGATAATAAACAATCAAGTACCAACAACAAACAGTCAAGAACAACCAATTTTAATAAATTTGATTCCTTAAACTCACGGACTTTCAGAAATAATGAAAAAAATTGGATCTAAATTCAACGTAAGAACTATTTTCAAAACAAGAAATGATTTACGATCTTTATTAACAAAAACTAAATCTTTGAATGAGAACAAAAATCGAGATATTGTATTTACAATATTCCCCGTATTTGTGGAAAATCTTATACAGGAGAAACATCAAGACCATTAGAAATCAGAAAACGTGAACATAGGAATAAGATTAAAAATATAGATGTTGGTAGATCACAGATAGCAGATGTGTGTTCCAATACCGGCAATCACATGATGGAATGGAACAAAAATCCTAATGACGGAACCTGATGTTTATAAAAGAAAAATCAAAGAGTCAGTTTGTATTTTGTTGGATGAGGCTAATAATCTTGCCAATTGTTCAGTAGGAATAGATCGAATTCGGATGGATTTATTAAAAAAAGAACTAGTTTCAGGGACTTTTGAAATGAAATAACGATATCAACATCTAGTAATCAATATTGATCTATGTTCATCATATATTGACAAATGTCAATCCGAAAATCAAAAAAATTATCACGATTCTACAAAGTTGCATGAAAATCAGTTATTGTCTGTCGAAGAAGTCTGATTTAGACTCCGAAACGGAACGCTTAAGATTTCAAAGTGTTTTCATTTTCTTTCCGTTCATTGTTAGGCACCAATTTTTTCACGTAAAGTTTTGGCCCCTAACAAATAAGTGCTAAAAATTTTTACGCAGGGGCCTTTCTCATATTATTAAAAAATTTTTCTGATTCTTTCTTGTTTCAGAAACTGGGAGAGAAACCCCATATTTAGTTTTCAGGAAAAACACATTATGGAAATCTAAAATTTATTCTACAACTGAAGGTGTTCTCAATGATAATTATTTTCATCAGAATTATGCATGCATATGTCATCCACTTTCAACGTTTTTCTTCGATACCGATGTTCTTTTACAGCAGGAATAAAAAAAAAATGATATAATCAGATTTTGAATGTATTGGCTCCATTCTAAAATCATTTGTTCTCGATCAAATCTAGTGATCAATAGTTTTTCTTTCGTTTGATTTTCTTCTCTCGATCGCTATGCAACGCGAAACACGCAATTTGACCCAAGAGGAATGTGCCCAAGCGGTAGCTTTGCGCGAAGAAGGGTGGACATACACAAGAATTGCTGAAAGATTTGGAGTTTCCTATACAAGTGTGTCCAGAATGATGCAGCGATTCAGGGAGACAGGTATGAATGTCCGAAGACCAGGACAGGATAGACCACGGGTAACAACTGCCATTCAAGAACGTTACTTGAGAGTTTTTTCGTTGAGACAACGGTTTGCAACCACTCGCCTCCTTCAAAATCAGCTCGAGCAATTTCATGAGGTGCGAATTAGCACTCAGACAATAAGAAATCGCCTCAGAGAATATGATTTAAGGCCTCGTGTCGCGGCAAGAGGCCCAGCTCTTACCCCGGCCCATCGAAGGGCGCGTTTGGATTTTGCGAGAGAGCATATCCATTGGGAAGAGGCCGATTGGGAAAGAGTTCTCTTCACAGATGAGTCTAGATTCTGTCTCTACCATTGTGATCGGCGTTCCCTTGTATACAGACGCCCACATGAAAGATATGCTCAGTGCAATTCCCTGAATTCTATTGGTTTCGTGGGAGGATCGATTATGGTGTTGGGTGGAATATCTTTGACTGCTCGCACAGACCTAGTGGTCGTTAATAATGGAGCTATGAATGCTGATAAGTATATGAGGAACATTCTTGAAGAGCATGTAGTGACATTTGCCCCATACATTGACGAAAATTTCATTTTCATGGACGATAATGCCAGACCCCATCGTGCGCGCATCGTTCAGGAGAGTTTGAAGTCTCTCGAATGGAATGGCCAGTAAGAAGTCCAGATCTCAATCCGACTTAGCAGATTTGGGACAACCTCAATAGAAGACTGAGAAGTTCAGAAAATCATCCAGCTGCTCTCAATAACTTAGGAATCCAACTCGGTGAAATCTAGGAAAAGGATTAGATCGGAAAATTTTAAGATCACTCATTTTGAGTATGAACCGTCGTTGCCGAGCTGTAATTAACGCAAGGGGTGGAAATACCAAGTATTTAATCACTTATCAGCATTTCAGTATTTTGAAAATTGTTCATTTCTCTTCTGTCACATAAGATTCGGTGAAATCCTGAATTTTTCTTTCATTTAATGTGTCTTGTGTCGTTCAAAACCTTCCCGAAAGAACATAAAAAATAAGTTATAAGGTTAATGAAATTGAGATTTTCAGAATGTGCGTTAATTTTTTTGCGCAGTGTATATTCACAGAGTTCTGTCATCTTTGGTCGCATGTTATTCTTGATTTCATCAAAACCATTGGCAGTGATGTGTTTTCAGATAAACTCAGGAATATCGACAATAGCAAAATGTTGGAGGATGGTCTTCTCATGGTATCAGACGTTCACATGAAATTGTGCGAGTCATGGTCCTTAGCTTCTTACTCCATGGGATCGGCGCTTATTCTCGCGCATGGAGCCTTTTACATATACTGCTTCTATCCCCTGATGTATTTCGATTATCTTCTGCCACGATGTAAGGAAGAAATGGTGCCTATCCTGATCCTCCTTTTTTATATAATTTATGTCGAGCTGAAATCCATACAACGATTAGAACAATCGGTGAGTGCATATTATTTGTGATGTCCATATAAGATTGGGGTGTTTGAAATCGGATATTTCAAGATGATTCGTTACTTCTTTTAACTCGCTGATCTACCAGAAAATTTGCACATGTCCCGAAAGCCGATTATTACAACGAAATTTTGTCCAAAGTTAGTTTCAATATACCTAGCATTCCAGAGAAGAAATGAGTTGAATGACAAACTTTTTCTTCAATTCGCTAGTAAACCACAAAAATTTCGATGTAGAGGGTGGGCATATTTCGATGTTTGAGTACTCCAACTTTAGAACCAGAGGAGATGGACAAAATCTGATACACCATTCTCGATCTCTTTTTCGGAGAAACTAACAACAGTTGTATTCATTTTTGGCTTCCTTATTTTGTTTTCGAGTTATAAGCGAAAATTGAAAAAATAGTGATATCGGAAAAAATCTAAATCTCCGCCAATGCTGATGATAGAGCTCTAAAATAAAAACATTATATAGGCACATTTTTACGTAGAATCCAGTGGCATGCTCGCCTTTTTTGCAGCATTTTTAATGACCCAAAGTTATTTTTTTTTGAATAGGAACACTAGATTTCTGTGCCTTTTTCTGAAACCTTAAATTTCTCTGTTTTCTGAAATATACAACATCGTATGGTTCGTATCAATAAATCAAGATGAGTATAGCAATTGATCAAGAACCTTCATTCATCTGAGTCTCAATACTTTCCATGGTTTCAATTGTTGATAAGCACAGAAATATTTAGTATCCTATAATTAATACAATTTCTTTCTAGTAGTCTTTTCATTTCTATGCTCTTGTTATAGGAAGCTACATTTTTCTGTGCTCATAAACAGTCGAAACCATAGAAAGTATTGAGACTCACATGAAAATAGGTTTTTGGCCAATTTCTATACTCATATTGATACAAACCTCACGATCTCATATATTTTTGAAACCAGAAAAAATTAAGCTCTCAGAAAATGGTACAGAAATATAGTGTTTCTCTTCAAAAAAACATAACTTCGTAATTAAAAATAGTGCAAAAGAGGCGAGCATGCCACTGGAATCTGCGTAAAAAAGTGCCGGTAGAATGTTTTGATTTCAGAGCTCTTTCATCAGTATTAGCGGAGATATAAATTTTTTTCGATATCACCATTTTTACAATTTTTGTTTATAACTCGAAAACAAAAGAAGGTAGAAAAAATGAATACAACTCTTATTAGTTTCTCCGAACAAGAGATCGAGAATGGGGTATCAGATTTTGTCTATCTCGTCTGGTTCAAAAGTTGTAGTGCTAAAACATCGAAATATGCCCACCCTGTACATAGATATGTCATTTCGACCTGTGAAAGTTTTAATCCATAAGTCATCCATCATTCATGTAGTAATGCCAGTATGCACATTAATGTATTGAACTCGAATCAGACTCAAACTATTCTCAGTAGAATTTCTCGTAGCAAGAAAAAACGCTAGAAAATACCTATAAAGGCTTTCTCGTTCATCAGTCTTGAAAAGACAAAGCCAGAGTGAAAAAACAACTAAAAGGAAAAAAACCTGTAGCACTCGAGGATTGCCGCGGTAAAACTATTGCATAGCATCTATTCAAAAATAAGAAGATAATATTGTTGATTTGAAATATTTTTTTTATATATCTTACAATACATGTATGTTATTCAGGGATGTTTATCATTGAAACTATAGGTTTATGGTAACTGAAATAAGACAAATAAGTTTTAGACTTGATGTCTTCTAAATATCTGGGAAATACCGCGTCAATAATGGTCCCATATTTTGTTGTGGATTCTTGTGGATCATTATTCATTTTTAAATTCAATTTTTCCGAAAGAAAAACTGGTCAACCGCTCTGATTCTTTATCAGCGAAGTTAATGTAGAAATCGCCAGCCAAGATAAGTGGGAATTTATTACCATTTGTACTGAACTGCAGTTCAGTCCAGTGAGAACATCTCCTGAAGATGCCAGACACTCGAACTGGCGAAACGTCGAGAACTAATCTTTGACGACGGCCTAAATGCTCGAAAGAACAGGTTACATTCTTCAATATTTATTTCAATATTCGGAGTCAGAATATTCGTAACTATTTTGGTAAATAGCTACCCCACCTTTTGCAACAGTATACCGTTTGAATTGAACAATACAATTGAAATTAGTTATTTCAATCGGATTATCACGCGTTATGCATGTTTCGGTAAGAAGTAACACATTGGTTTGTCTCGTAACTGAATCTTGTAAATCGTAGTTGTGACTATGTAAACTTTGGCAATTGAAAGTCATTATTGAAATGCCATTTTTAATACTAATGAAATCTATGACACTTTGAGATATCGTCTATGAACACTATTTAAAGTTAGTCTCTTGAATTCTTGCAACAAAGATGCAGTCGATGAAGCTTGCCTCCGATTATGATAAAATTTTTAATGCAGAATTATCATTTTTTGTCGTAAAATACAATTTTTCAATTAGCATTAGTGAGTGCAACATAGACGAGTTCCTGAGAATGTGATTTACTATACTCATTAACTATTTGTCAAAAGTTCCACCTTGCGACTTATGTATAGTTAGAGCAAGAGCTGAAGTTAATGGAGAATGTTTGCGTTCGGCTATACATTTTCTATCCGATGTTAATGAAATATTTGCCGCAATTCAATGGAAACAGCGAGATTGCCGACTTCATTTTGCACTGCTAGAGAGGCTGCACGCATCCATCTAGTCGCAAGCACCCAAACACCGTGCCGAAGTCTGTCGAACTGAACCGACGATACACGGCTGTGTTAGGTTTTTTCGTTACGGAATTTCTCCATTCGGTCACCGCGATCGAAACCTGAGATAAAAGCTGTGCAATAATTTAAAAAAGAGATAGAAATTAGTTAAGAAAATGATGCATCTACCATTGCAACCCAGAAAAAATAATGCATCCGGCAAGAACCTTTTAGAAGTGAAGAATTAGTCTCGTTGAAGCCTTATCAGATATTGGATTTCATTATATCTCTGAAACTGGGAAGCAACTGTATAGGAAGTCTTTAGAACAGCTCTGTCATGGGCAAAATAGACTTGCAGTGGATTGTAACGCCCTTCTAACTATAACTATGTCTATAATTATAACTATAACTATAACTATAACTATAACTATAACTATAACTATAACTATAACTATAACTATAACTATAACTATAACTATAACTATAACTATAACTATAACTATAACTAAAACTATAACTATAAATATAACTATAACTATAACTATAACTTCAACTATAACTATAACTATGATATTGGAAATCTCATTGGGCGAAGTACAAATATCTCTCAAAAACCTTTGAAACATTAGGGGAAAAAAGAATGCAGTGATACATGATCATTCACAAACAGAAAAATGAAAGCTGGAAATATTGCAATATACTAAGTTGCGCTAGAGATATTATGAAAAATATCTTCCATTGAAATTCCAGAGAGTTCATTTTCAGGACTGATGATGAAATAGAATATTTCGAAATTTTGAATCGATTTACATTCATTTATCTATATAAAAATTTCAGGTTGACAAGCTGAAGAAAAATGTAATTTCTTTCAGCCTAGAGAAAGGAAAAAGGATTCCGTTGACGAGAAAAATGGTAAGTGACATTGTGTCATTCCTCTGATTTATGATCAGAGGGACCTTTATGAATGGTTCAGATTGCCTAGCTTCCGGAGAAATTTCAAACCACCAAATAAGTTGGCTAAATCATTACTTTGATGTCGTTAGGAAATGTGGAAAAGTTACTTTATGGTTAGAATGTATCTCTACTTGCTTTTATATAGGGTTGATTAATGACTGAAATATAGTTAATTTTGCAAACCAATAACTCAGAATGTGAGGACTACAATCAGTTGATTGCTTTCAAATTTTATCATCACAATAAATACATCATTTTTACAGAATACTGTTTTTTGCTTCTATATAAAGGAATGATCTGCCACTTGAGCTGTTGGAGCTGAAGACACTCTCAAAAATTTCAATTGAACGTAGAGTTTGATTGATACTTCTTGCAGAATACTAGTCAGAAAAGAAACAACTCTATTTTGTTTCAGTGCACAACATTGCTACTACAAATGGAGCACGTTTACATTGACCTTGTGATTGGTGGGTTTTTCAAAGCGGACCTGCAATCTTTCTTGTCCGTAAGTTTTTGATTAAATTTTTCCTTCAATGGTCTGATCTGATATTTTCAGGGAATCAAAGGATGTTCAACATATATGATGTTTTTCCTCCAGATGAACAATTCGGATATGTTTTGAGAACATTTAAAATACTGGATGTGATGCGAGATTTGATGATTTTAAACCTTGGAGTAGAATGATTAAGTAGATTGAATCTCTTCACATCATTGTAGTATACGAAATTGCACAAAATAAAGTTTTAGGTGGTTTCTCTTGATCGATATCAAATTCCTCATTTTTTTACGGTAGATAAGACTTGAATCCCTTTCAATGGGAGAAGGTGTTGAAGACCTGATTATGAAATTCAAAGCCATGAAAAAGAAGCATCCTGAATGAAATATTTTTTTCTTGTTTTCCAGAACATGTTCGGAAAAATCAGATCGAAACGTTACGTTAGCTACACAATATACTTTATGCAAAATTTCTCTTCGATTTAACCCTCTAGAATATGGAAATTTTTAGAAACATTGAATCATCATGCTGTCGATATTGAAGAGTGAAGTATTCTTTTACCTTGTGGTTATGTTAATGTTGGAGGATCTCATTCTGAGGATGGAATAGAATAAATTATTCAGTCAGAAGCGATTATGCGTCTAGAACATTACAAGTCATTATCGAAATTTGATTTCATTTTTATGTAAGGATTGACCCAAATTCGTTTTTTACTGAAGATATCTGAAGCCGGACCGGAATTTTCGCGAAATGGGTTTTCATTAATTAGCTCATTATGAAAATTTCCAAATATGTGATGAAAGCATGTAAATTTTTATTAATTACTGCCCAAATCGGCTATTAAAATTATTGTCATTATTATTAGTCCAATGTAATCTTCAAACGCAAAAAGTTTTGAAGAAGCCTAGATCCTGATTGCCACACAGCCCAACAGATCCAATTGTATTTTAGTATACAGGGTGAGACGGGAGGATCAGCCCTAACTCCAGGTGTGTTTTCTAATACAGGTCGAAATAATTTAAAATAAATCATATGTTGTGATCCGATTTTCATTTGTTCTCAACCTACATTTTCTTCATTAGAATGGTTTTATTTATAGCATCATTTTAATAAATGCTCAAAAATCCCCCCATTAACCTCTAATTAATTAGACTTCGTCTGCGAAAGGCTCTCGTTGCTTCTAACTTTGATTCATGTCTATTATTGATAAGCAATAAGAATACTCTCATTATCCTTAAGTTTGAAAACGAATCAGAATCGGATAACAAAATATGAGTATTTTGTAATTATTTCGACCTACAGAATACACACCCGAAGTTTGGGCCGTTCCTCCCGACTCACCCTGTATATACCTCCTAAACCCTAATAACTGAAACTACACTGCTCAAAAAATTAAGACACATTATGGAAATCTCAAATTTATTCCACAACTGAAGGTGTTCTCAATGATAATTATCTTTATCAGAATTATGCATGCATATGTTATTCACTTTCAACGTCTTTCTTCAATACATATATTTTTCCCAGCAGCAATGAAAAAAGATGATATTATCAGATTTTGAATGTATTGGCTCTATTCTAAAATCAGTAGTTGTCTTCGATCAATTCTAGTGATCAATAGTTTTTCTTTGATCGCTATGCAACGCGAAACACGCAATTTGACCCAAGAGGAAGGTGCCCAAGCTGTAGTTTTGTGAAAAGAAGGATGGACATTCACCAGAATTGCAGAAAGGTTTGGAGTATCCCATACAAGTGTGTCCAGAATGTTGCAGCGATTCAGGGAGACAGGTATGAATGTCCGAAGACCAGGACAGGGCCTCCTTCAAAATCAGCTTGAGCAAACTCATGGGGTGCAAATTAGCACTCAGACAATAAGAAATCGCCTCAGAGAATATGATTTGAGGCCTCATGTCGCTGCAAGAGGACCAGCTCTTACCCAAGCACATCGAAGGGTGGATTTTGCGAGAGAGCATATCCATTGGGAAGAGGCCGATTGGGAAAGAGTTCTCTTCACAGTTGAGTCTAGATTCTGCCTCTACCATTGTGATCGACGTTTTCTTGTATACAGACGTCCATATGAAAGATATGCTAAGTGCAATTTATTGAATACTACTGGTTTCGGGGGAGGATCGATTATGGTATGGAGTGGAATATATTTGACTGCTCGCACAAACCTAGTGGTTGATAATGGAGCTATGAATGCTGATAAGTATATAAGGAACATTCTTGAAGGGCATGTAGTGCCATTTGTCTCATACATTGATGAAAATTTTCTTTTTTATTGACGATAATGCCAGACCCATCGTGCGCGCATCGTTCAGGAGTACCTTGAAGAGGTTGAAGTTTGTCGAATGGAATGGCCAGCAAGAAGTGCAGATCTCAATCCGATTGAGCAGGTTTGGGACAACCTCAATAGAACTCTGAGAAGTTCAGAAAATCATCCTTCTACTCTTAATGACTTGGGAATCCAACTCGGAGAAATCTGGGAAGGATTAGATCAGAACATTTTAAGATCACTCATTTCGAGTATGAACCGTCGTTGCCGAGCTGTAAATAAGTATAAGTATTAAAAAGCATAAGTATTGAATCACTTATCAGCATTTCAGTATTTTGAAAATTGATCATTTTTCTTCTTTTACATAAGATTCAGTGAAATCCTGAATTTTTCTTTCATTTAATGTGTCTTGTTTGGTTCAAAACCATCCTGAGAGAACATGAAAAATAAGTTATAAAGTCAATGTAGAGTTAACTTTCATTAAAGTTAAGATCTTCAGAATGTGCGTTAATTTTGTTGTGCAGTGTATATTGTGTCAAAGGGTCTGAGCATGTTCAGTTTGGGCAGATTTTCCTGTTTGACTCAGCTTTGTTCGTAATCCTTAATTCTCGTGTTGATACTTCGATTTGTTGTACCAATATAGACTTTGCCGCAGTCACAAGTTATTCTGTCAACGCTGGCTTGTGAAAGTGTGTCGACTTTGCCTTTGATAGTTCTGATAATTTGCCCAAGTTTTTGTGCCTCTTCAGTATTTTACCCATTTCCTCAGTGACCTTAGTGATCTGTGGTGAGATAGCTCTTCCATTGGGGGTGATTTTTGATGTGTTATCATCAAGTATGGATGTTTTTGGTCCTTTTGTTCCCTGAATTTCTTTGAAAATATATCCATTGGCGATTAATGCATTCTGTAAATGTTCAAGTTCATCCTCCAGAAATTCCGGCTTGCATAAACGTCGGGTTCTCTCGTGTAATTTTATAACACTTCTTTTTTATTTCGGGTCATGATTGGTCACTAACAGATATCTACACAAGGCGACCAATCATCATCCAGAACAGAAATGAGGAGTTATGAAAACAATCGTAGAGGGAGCCCGAAAAACTTGAACATTTAGAGCATTCATCTCTAATGGATATAATGCCTGAAAAATCAGAGGTCAATAAGTGTGTGAAGCGAATTAAAGTCAGACAGATCAACAACCAATTCCTTTCATGAAAAATAACTCAACGGTCGAGTTGATATCCTCAACCAAGGAGCTTCTGATAATTCCTGTCACAGATCTAATCGAAACGTTAGGTAAAATTTTTTCTAGACAAAGACCGATAAGCCCGGAAGACTCTTTGTAGTGCAATTTGATTTGTTTTGGATTTTGTTTTTTCATTCGTTTAACTTCTTGTTGAAAGTAGGTATGATCAAGAATTAAATCAATGTTATATAAATTCAAAACAAGAATAGGCCAATATACAGGGTGTCCGGGGAATAACTGTACATACTCTTACCAGAGATAGAGTGGGACTAGATGATTACTGATTGACTATAAAAAATTAATTTCTGGATTTCCCTAGAAAGCTACAGGGTGATTTTCCAACTTCATGGAAATACTTAAACCATCATAAAATCAAAACTCATTGACGGATATTATTGAAACTTGGGAGGTTATTGGCGCATGCAAAGGTCGAGTCAGAAAGACATAAATTATTTCATTATTTCAGGGCCGGACTCATTAATCTTCATTTAAAGTGTTCAGGGTGAAACAAACACTTTGTATTTCGAATTACAAATAATTGATTCGCTTTTTAGAAAGAAGCGTAATTGTGCTTCAATTTGTGATATCGCTCAAAGTTGTCACATCAACAATTATTTTTTTATGAATTTTTGAATTGGGATAAAGTTAAAAAAATTCAATTTTTCATTATGAAGAAAACTAAAAATCTCATGTTTGAATATAAAATAGAAAGTTTAAATAGAAAATTTTCAGGAAAATTCAGAGATTTTATAAGCACATTCCATAACGAAACAATAACAAATGAAAGAAACTAAAATACAGTAAACAGTACCTAATAAAAATGAAAATAGGAACGAATGAATTGCTGAGTCCACGTTATTTCAGAAGTGGTTCGAAATGAATTGTATACATTTCTCTTGCCGAATGTTCAAATTGGATACAAATTTGCGAAACATATCGCCATTATTTCTAAAAATATCGCAACAGTGGTTAATTCTGTTCATCTGAATTTCTTCAGAATATACCATATCCTTAAATTTTCTCCTGAAAAAAAATCTAGCAGGTTGAGATCTGGAGATCGAGGAGGCCATGGAATAGGTACTCCTCGACCTATCCACCTATTTGGATAGGTATTGTTGAGGTAACTTCTCACTTGAAAGCCAAAATGAGGTCCAGCTCCATTATGCTGGAAATAAATTTCTCTAATATTTATTCCTTGTAGCATGCCGAGTGAAATATTTTGTAAGAAATCTAGATAAATCTCACTTGTAAGGCGACCGTCAAAAAAGTGAGGCCCTATATCAGATGTTTGTTTATCAAAGCACACCAAACATTTACTGAAAATTTTTGTTGTGAATTTCTTAATCTTATACTGTATGGATTATTTTCGGCCCAAATGTGCGAGTTATGAATATTGAACACACCATTTCTTGTGAATTGAGCCTCATCACTGAATATTGTTCTGTGACTGTGTGATTTGCTAGCCAATGTTGAAAATTTAGTCTTCCTCACCTTCAGTGACTTTTTTAAGAAAATTTATCATTTATTTTCGACCCCCACAAGATGATTTAGTTCTGTTTAGGTAAATAAATTCAATTTTTGAACTTCATCCACATTCAAAAATCCATAATGAATAATTGTTGATGTGACAACTTCAAGCGATATCACAAATTGAAGGATAATTCAGCTTCTTTCTTAGAAGCGAATCAATTATTTGTTATTTGAAAAACAAAGAGTTTGTTTTACCCTGAACACTTTAAATGAAGATTAATGAGTCCGGCCCTGGAATCATGGAATAGTTGATATCTTTCTTACTTGACCTTAGCATGTGCCAATAACCTTCCAAGTTTCAATAAAATCCATCAATAAGTTTGGATTTTATGATGGTTTGAGTATTTCCATGAAGTTGGAAAATCACCCTATAGCTTTCTAGGAAAATCCAGAAATTACTTTTTTTTAGTCAATCAGTAATCACCTAGTCGAACTCTATCTCTGGTAAGAGTAGGTACGGTTATTCCTTAGACACCCTGTATGATTTGGGTAGTAATACCCATATCCTTTAGAGTAACCAAAATCCTATCCGTTAATTCGTTGGATGCTATTAACCCATTGTTTGTTCTTATCAGAATCTAATGAGTTTAGGTAACGTTCACAAGAGCAATTAGCAGAAGATACTATACGTTGAATCATTAGTCAACCTGAATTCGGGAGATAAAAGTCCAATTTATCGGCCATGTTCTCTTGGAAGCTCAGAAAACCATTGGAAAGTATTTTCGATATTTTTCCTGCGCTGAAATTCTGGAATTTCATGCTTGGTTTAGCATCCTTCACAACAGCCAAGCGATCAGATGGTGTGAAAGTTCATTTCGCTGATAAAGGAGATATAATTCTTCCTATATGTACGTGAATATGACATACTTATGTCGGAAGTATACATTTTGCTAACTACAGGTTTGAAAAAACAGTTAGAATTTTTTTAAACTCAATTCAAGACATTTCACTTAGGTTAAGGTGAAATTTTAATTGGAGATATGTTGTTTTGTTGGTCGAAACAAGACGGAATAACATTAATATAATTCTCAACACGAAAACTGTCAGAATTCGGTCAAATGCATCTGACCGTACACTGACGGAGAGTAAACTGATAAAAAAGTGCCACCACCGAGTGAAGAATAGATGCATACCGGTTTCGGGGTTGTTACCCCTCAGTGAAACATAATTTTTCAACTCGAAGACGAAAATTTTGAAGGAAGAACGTGAATAGTCAATCTCGTTCACAGTTTGAAATAATAAATTACACAAGCGACACTTAGTGATGCTCTTTATATGGATCCAGTCTACGGTCACAGTTCGGAAATTTTTATTCGAATTACAACAGTTTTTATGTCGATAAAATAAACTAAATAAAACCTACAGGGTGACAAGTAACATTTTTAATATGCTTAGACCATTTCCATAGGAATGTAGTTGATGTGCATGATCACAGATTTCTTAGACTTTCTACATAGGTGAACTTTGAAAAATATTATGAGCATTGTTCATTATTCATAGAGATATGTTGATTCAGGTTCCAAAAGGATGGTAACCTATTCATATTTGCGTGGTTGAAAGGTTGGGTTTTCCTTTTTCAAACATAATTTTTTTTCTTGAAATTTTGAGGGGATCACAGTGTTCTCACTTTCTGGAGAATGAAATATGTCATACACGTTTTCACGATCCGTTTTGTTTTATACTCTAATTCCTTCATTTCCAGCTGCTACTATTTTTGGTTCTCTGGGCTGTTTCATGATGTTCATCGGAAAATTATATCCCATGGACTCAAATTTCGACGGCTACCTCTTCAAAATATTATACACGTATATTTGCTGTACTGCAAATTTATGCAGAATCATACTTGCTATCAGAATAAACGAATTTCTGAAGGCGTTCCAAATCATAGAAGAAGTGGACATAGAATTGGGGAAGAGAAACATTTCTATACACTACGAGGAATGCAGATCTTCCGCAAAAGCTGCCCATTTAGGATGTTTCCTGTGCTCGTTGGTTGCGTATTTTATATACAACCAGAAATATATCTCTGACGAAGACAGGCTTTATCATTTTGTGTTCGTCGTTCTTTCTGGTGGTTTGAGCATTTACACCTTGGCGATGGCAAGCATGTATTTGGTCATGGTTGCGTTGACGCTCAAACGAAGATTCGAAATATTATGCGAATATATGGGTGAGTTCTGATCGTTTGATATTTTTTTGAAATAAAATATAATAATTAATTAAAGAAAAAATTAACTAATATTATTCAAAATTTAACATTCATTTCTTACGAACGTTGATATTACCTAATTTTACAACTTGAACAATTGCTTATATCAATACCTTGCAACGTTAGTTACACGAAGTTGATGAGCATCATATTTTTTGTGAGTATTCTAGGAAAACAGCAGTCAAGAACCAAAGATAAAAAATCTACAAGAACGCAATTTGGCGACAACGTCTTTTTTCTTTGTGAAGAAAACACTCACACACCCATACTTTTCTTTTTTTATAATTGTTGTTTTTCGGTTTGGTTATTTCGATATCTTTTCATTCATTTAATCCGTGTATCTTCTCGATACTTGAAGAAGCTTGTTTATGACAATTTTAATTCTGTCTGAAAATAGTTTATTGAAAAAAATTGTAGACCATAATTTCCAAAAATTTCTTCTCGTTGTAGGCTCACTAGAGCATCAAACAGATGAGATGAATAACATCAATAATAAAAAAAAAAGAAAATTCTTTGCCTTTACGAAGGCACATCGAGAACATTTTTGAAACATAGATGAATTCAAAATAGTAATCATCGAAATGAATACCATTTTCAATTCCCAGGCTCAGAGATCTTTTATCATGAGGTTGGAGAAATGATATTAGATTTTGTCACTGAGATGAGAGATATACCGGTTTCGGCCTTGTTGAGCCTCATCAGTATCCCGCATATCTTCAGGACAAAATCTTCATAAAAAACTTCAGAATTTATAGCAATTGGTTGTGAAGAAATGAGCAAAATATTACAAAGTACTAAGGTGGTGACATCCAATTGCGTCAAAATGAAGTTTCACATCTCCAATCAAATGCAAAAAAAGAAATCTGTACTTCCTCTTTCACTGAATGAGATTTTAGCAGTGGCTATAAATTCTGAAGTTTTTTCTGAAGATTTTGTCCTGAAGATGTGCGGGATACTGATGAGGCTCAACAAGGCCGAAACCGGTATATCTCTCATCTCAGTGACAAAATCTAATATCATTTCTCCAACCTCATGATAAAAGATCTCTGAGCCTGGGAATTGAAAATGGTATTCATTTCGATGATTACTATTTTGAATTCATCTATGTTTCAAAAAACATCAATAATGTTTCTTGTTGTTTCAGCTAAATTGAAAAAAAATAAAAATGATAAGATTTTGATGCAGGAACTATTAACGATTTCTCTGCTTCATATGAAACTATGCCGATCTTGGTACAACGCATCGTTTTCACTTGGGGTGTCTTTGATTGCTCTCAATGGTTTATTCCTCATTCTCTGTCTGTATCCATTGGTTTGGTTGGAATATATGCTGGTTAGATTGAAGAAAGAAGCGATTCCTGTCATAATTATACTGTTCCCGTTCATATACAAGACTCTGTTTCAACTGCAAGGTTTAAAAAACTCGGTAAGAGAAAAACTTTGAGATATTAGGCCTTTAGACATTAAGAGAGTCTTCCAGGCTTATTGGCCGTGGTCTATTAGGAATTATTCCACCTAACGTTTCGCCCACAACTGCAGTAGGCATCTTCAGAGGATTCTTGGTCTCCGGTTGTAACTCGACTGCTGAATTTCCGAAAGTGATGCTGGATTCGATTCGTTGGCCCAACTTATACTCTGATCATTGGCGGGAGAAGGTAGTGGGTTTACGCGCGCGATGTTGATTGGTCCATCGCTCCCACTTCGAATTAGCTTGATTTTGGTCTTCTTCAACACCGGCAACAATGCGCCATGTACCAAAGGAGTTTCTCCGCTTCTGTTCATATTGTTCTAATGTTAATATATCTAAATGGCTTCCATGTTCATTCTAGGATAAAAACTTTTGATGTTCGAAAAAGCCTCTGCCTTTCAGAAAACATTATTTTGTCCATCTGTCAGAGCATGTTCCGTTAGTGTTGATTTTTCTGTCTGATTGAGTCGATTCATGCTCCTTAATTCTTGTATTGATACTACGCTTCGTTGTACCAATGTAGACTTTGCCGCAGTCTCAAGGTATCCTGTAAATACCGGGTTGAGAGAGTGGGTCGACTTTGTCTTTGGTAGTTCTGATCATTTGGCCAAGTTTTTGAGTTGGCTTATAGGCAGTCCCCATGTCATGCCTCTTTAGTATTCTACTAATTCTATCGGTGACCTTGGGGATATATGGTAAGATAGCTCTTCCATTGGGGGTGAGTTGTGATGTGTTATGATCACGTTGGAAAGTTTTGGTTTTATTGCCCTCTGAATTTCCTTAGCATTATATCCGTTAATGACGAATGCATGCTGAAGATGTTCAAGTTCATCCTCCAGAAATTCCGGCTCGCACAATTGCCAGGCTCTGACTACGAGTGTTTTTATAACTTCTCGTATCTGTTGAGGATGATGATTGAACTGCTTGTGTAGATAACTGTCAGTGTGGGTTGGTTTTCTATAAACCCTGTGTCTTAGCTTCACATTAGGCTTTCTAGTAACCAAGACGTCTAGAAAGGGTGGAGCACCATCCTTTTCTATTTCCATATTGAATTGAATATTTGGGTGCCTACTGTTAAGATGGGATAGGAAAGCATCCAATTCTTCAAGTCCATGACTCTAAACCACAAATGTATCATCGACATAACGTAGCCATGTGGATGGTTTCTTTGTTGCCACTTCAATTGCACTTTGTTCGAATTTCTCCATGAAGAAATTTGCAATTGAAGGACTTAGAGGGTTTCCCATGGCGCAGCCGTCTATTTGCTCATAGAATTCGCCTTTCCACTGAAAATAGCAGAATAATAGGCAAAGTTCGAAGAGCTTTGTTATGTCATTCGGGAATAACTCAGACACGTAGTTGAGCGATTCCCTGATGAGAACTAGTGTGAACAAAGACACAACATCAAAACTAACGAGTTTTTCATTCGGTCCCAACTGAATGTTTTGCAGTTTTTCTACAAACTGAGTAGAGTCCTTGACGAAAGTGTCCGTATTTCCCACATAAGGTCTCAACATAGTCGTTAAAACTTTGGCTAAGTCGTATGTTGGTGAATCGATGGCACTCACAATAGGTCTCAATGGGACATTATCCTTGTGAATTTTCGGAAATCCGTATATACCCGAGCCCTTGCTTCACTCTTACAAATACTCTTGTACAAAATCGGGGTTGTTCTGATTTTGGAAAATAAAGTTTAGGACTGTATCCAGATAATTGAGTTAGAGATGGTATTGTAAAAACATTTATTGACATCATTCACAATCATAAAATGAATAAGTCACCCGCATGAAGTTAATACAGTAAAAAATACAATATTAAAGTCATCTTTAAAACTCAGAGTGAAATATCCAACTAAAAACAGAGGTAATCTAGAGAAGTTCAAAATGAGAGGTCAGATGAAGTCAGACTTAGACTTTGAGAGAGTTCCATTAATTCAAAATTAAACACAGAGTTTACAGTGATGATGCAACTGAAATTTATTGCGAGAGCCTCTTTATCTCATCAGAAAAACAAAAGGTTCAATAGTGAATTGTTAGAGTAGTCTGAGTTGTAATAAAGTGAGATTAGGCCTTAGAGGAGTACATGTATTGAAAACTTAATAGTCTAAGTCTGGTCTTCATTGAGAGCATTACAATATGAGAATATCAAAGTTGAGAAATCAATAATTATGATCTATAACGTAGTTCTGTAACGAGAAGGCTAATTAATCAATTGAGACAAAATTTACAGTGACAAACTACTTTTAGCAAGCAGGGTTAGTGTTCGTCAGAAAAATAAGAGTTACAATTGATAATTATGAGAAAGACAATATGAGAGTACATTGTATGAGTGTAAATCACCAACCCTTTGATTTGTTTGAAGCTGAAAGCTTGAGTTGCCACTTGCTAAATGTTTCCGATGAATGAACTTGAGAATTTCTTAAATATACTGAGGAGTTCATACCAATCTAATCATGTGCGCAGTACTTGAGGAGACTGCTCAAGGTGAAGCAGGGATTGAGACTGTCAATCAGGTTCAATGTGTGAATTATTTGATCGTTCAAATATTTCAGAGAAGTTGAGTTGAGTTTATTGAGAGAGAAGACTGATTCCATGATTCACCCTTATGCTTGAGATTGTTCATTCATCTGAAACTCGAGAAAATAATTAGCAAATTTAATGAGAAGTGCATGATTGAGAAATGAGATGACTACACTGAGATAATGAGGTGCACATGAGAATATAATGAATCAAAACTCATTACCACAAATAATGTTCATTTTTGGAAGCATTCAACTAGTATTTCCATTGTGAAAAGTCTAGAGAAATCTGAAAAATCATGAGAACAGCAAAATATATCAAAATATGTATCTTAGAGGAGTCAATTCCATTAGTTAAATGCAATAGAGATTTTCTGAGAGTAAAATGATAGAGGATTACCAGTATTTTTATAGATTTTATGATCTAAAACGTGGACACATTTTCAAACTTTGTAAAAGTAGGAAAATAACATTAAATATGCATTAATGAGAGATGACGTTGAGAAAGGTTCACTTACCTAAATGATTACTTCCAAAAATGAACGAGATGTACAATTAATTTGCGAGGTGACTTTTGAGAATTCTAAATTTCACAAGAGAGGTCTGATCTTCAGAGAATGTCGATACAGAAAAGGCGATTGATTGATTGTTACAATTATTAATAACGAGCATGAGTTGATCTGTCACTAGGTTAGTCCATAGAGGTAGGTCAGTTCTGATATCAATCAGCTGTTCATAGAGTTGCAGAGATCGAGTTGACGTTTCGGTGCGCTCGGACCATAGGCGTAGTTGAGGATGACGTCTGAGGGGCTCAATTTTTAACAACTCTTTTTATGAAATAATTCCTAATAGACCACATCCAATAAGACCGGAAGACTCTCTTTATGTCAATATATCCGGTCGTGAAAGCCTGAAACTATTTATCAGGCCTTTCTTTATATTTAATGAAATTGGAACGCAATCAATGAAACGAAAATGTAGTTTTCTTAACTAGATAACAAACTTTGTTTTAATTTCCATTTGCAGAAGCTAAGTTTAGAATATGAAATATATTCATAAATAAGAAAGTGAGAATAGAATTATATTTCCGAAACTTTAAAATTTTAAATTTCAGAGCGAAAAACTAACTGATGCTGTGATCGAATTGAACCTAGAGAAACAAATTACAAGCCCTGTCATCAGTAAAATGGTAAGAGTGTAAAGACATTGATTACATAATCATCTTTCAATATCGTGGAATAATTTTGTTCTCCCAGATTTAATCAGATTTTCAGTAATATTCCGACCGAGCTTATCGTTGGTCTAATACACAAATTTTGTAAGTGCTTTTTAGATCAAATCTGAATTGAGAACACTAAACATAAAAATTGGAACATGCATATTAGTGTGCATACTTGTGTTAGTGATGTATTTACAGTTTTTGATGCCAGCGTAATCTGCAGGATGTGTTAAGTACTTCAAGACTCAAGAAATCTAGTACTAGTACACAAAAACCTCAAAACAAACATTCTCTCACGTACAACATTTGTTTACTAGACAATCGCTATGACCAAGATTCTTGAAATCTTGGATGCCAAGGTAGTTTGAAGTTCAAGAACTGCATTATTATGTGCCTCAAATTTCATAACTGTGTTTCTTTTCTATCCAGATGTAAAATTGCAAAAATAAAAATATAAGATATCGATCAAATTAATTTTGAACAGATTCTGCCTTATCTAAAACTATCAGAAAAATTAAACAAAACTTCCACGTTAATAGTGTGCATGTACTCGTACTGATAATACACAAACACGAAAATTTCGAACAACAGAAAACCTTTTGAGGTTTAGGTACCAAGTGTTGAAAAATAATGTTTCAATAATTTAGGAGCTAGTTCTCGACCTCGAATGAATACAAATTTCAAAATAAACTCGAGTCCGCAAATGAGCTGGTTTAGAGATATGAGCTAAAGCTGAAGAAAGTAAACAATTCGAATCGAATGCAACAATATAATATATAATGAAATTAAGAAATTGATAGAGGAAAGGCAAATGTTTGATGCCTGCTTTGATGTTCCTTAATGAACCGACTGACAAATATTCATTCTGAAACATAAAAATAAATTCGAAATCATATTTGGTTGAGCTAGTAGGTAATTTGAGAACCGAACATCACTTTCATATCCAAAATGACTCCTTTGCAGAACTATGTTCACATGAAATTTTTTTACCGGTGTGGAGGTCTATTATTAGCTCTCTTCGTATTGAATTTTTTCCTACACCCAGTGAGTCACTTTAAATAAATCTTGTGCTTTTCAGTGGTGATCTTTCTCGTGTTCCAACTAACTTTTTACCTGCAACTGTTGCATCTTAAGAGAAATTTTGATTTGTACCAACGCAAACATCACTCGAAAAAATTTTTTCATAGAATTTCCAAATATTCAGAAAACCCTTCAGACTAAGCATTTGCATAACATTCTTTGTTTCAGTGCAAGACGTTACTGCTCCAGATGAAACATGTGCAAATCAAGCTCATATTTGGTGGATTTTATGCGTTTGATCCAGAATCTTTTCTAGTCGTAAGTTTTTTTGTTTGCACTCAATGTGTAAAATGCGTAGGGTACATAATTCATCCATCCGTTATTTAATGTTTTCAATCAAAATGCACCAAAAGATCAATCGAAATATTCAGTTAACTGAAGGCGTGAAAATTTTGAATATGACATCATACAAGACTTGACCCTTAAAAAGTTTTTGTGAATAATATTCAAATTCAAAGATATATCAAAAGCAAATCAGAATATAAATAGATTGAGCATTTCGGTTTTGTTCAATTTTATTTCGAGAAAGCTCTGCAGCAAGAGTATATTGTTTACTACAGTTCCAAAAATGAAAAACTGTAGAATAATATTCATAGAATAAGAACAAAACTTCACTTTTTTTGAATGAAATCCAAAAGTTGTTACTAATTTTATTGTTCTGAACTAGAAACATTGGAACACTATTCCAATCTTAATCTGATCGATGCTTCATATTTTAGAAGCACATAATTTGGAGAGAAATATTCTTATTGCCTCGAAAGTGTTATTATATTTATAAAAATATTGATTTATATTTGAATAATATTTCATTTCAACAGGGGATCAAAGGAGTTTCTACCATGATGATGTTCATCCTGCAGATGAACAATGAATATAAATCTGGAAGATAAAGTTTCTCATAGAAGGAATCTTGCCAACACATACAAGATTGTTCAAATTCGCCAGTTTAACTGCAAATTTATTCTGTTGAAATTTTATGATTTCGGCATAATTTCTTTATTTTTTTCAACTTCTCAAAAAATTTTTTTCATGATTCATTTCACTGTATTATGTCATTTAGTATTCTTTTCCATTTACTCTTGTTGTTGGGTTGTACATTTTTTATTAATAAAGTACACTGATATATCTATGTTTCGAAGAATACTTCCTTCCTTTCTGTCATTTCCTTTCTATAATTTCGTTAACTATGTCTTAGGGTCATTTTTGGACGAAAAATAACATTATTTCTCTCAATGTTGGCAGTTAATTCTTATTTTTCGATATACACATGCCGTTTGACATCATGAAATTTCCTGACGATGATGTGTTCAGTAGTATTTTTCCATTTACTCAAGTTATTAAGTTGTATATTTTCTATTAACAAATTTCGTATGATTAGGAACACCCAATTCCTGTTACTGGAGATCTTGAACTTTTCTTGTGGCGCTATTACATGTCGCCACTTGTATCAATTCACCCAAAAGACTCATAACAGTTGGTTCAGAAATATATGTTTTTTCTTGTTTCTGGGTCTTCTCTCAGTCACGAATTAAGATTTAATTTCTCCAGCCTCATAATGAGAGATCTATGATCCTTTGAATTGAAGATGATATATTCATTTCGATTATTACTATTTCGAATTAATCTGTGAAAGCAAACAATTTTTTGTTTTTTTCTTTTTTTTTTAACAATTCAGCATTCATTGTCCTATTCCTGCAAATTTATTTTAATTATTAATCTTGGGGGACTCTAATTGAAGTCATGTCAGGTAAGAATTTTTCTAGACTACGATCCATAAGCCCGGAAGACTCTTTGTAGTGCATTTTGATTAGTTGTGGAATTTGTTTTTTAATTCCTTTTACTTCTTGTTGAAAGTATCATCAAGAACTAAACAAATTTTATAGAAACTCGAACAAATATAAACCAATTACTACACACATCCATTCTGTTACTCCAATTCGAGCTTTTGAAAGTATCCGTTAATTCGTTGAATGCTATTAACTCTTTGTTTGTTCTTATCAGAATCTAATGAGTTTAGGTAACGTTCACAACAGCAATTAGCAGAAGATACTATACGTTGAATCATTAGTCAACCTGAATTCGGAAGATAAACGTCCAAATTATCGGCCATGTTCTCTTGGAAGCTCAGAAAACCATTAAAAAGTATTTTCGATATTTTTCCTGCGCTGAAATTCTGGAATATCATGCTTGGTTTAGCATCCTTCACAACAGCCAAGCGATCAGATGGTGTGGAAGTTCATTTCGCTGATAAAGGAGATATAATTCTTCCTATATGTACGTGAATACCACATACTCATGTCGAAGTATACATTTTTTTTAACTACAGGTTTGAAAAAACAGTTGAAATTTTTCAAAACTCAATTCGAGACATTTCACTAAGGTTAAGCAGGTGAAAGTTTGATCAGGAATATGTTGTTTTGTTGGTCGAAACAAGACGGAATAACATGAAAACTGTCAGAATTCGGTCAAATGAATCTGCGACCATACACTGACGGAGAGTAAACTGATAAGAAAGTGCCGCCACCGAGTAAAGAATAGATGCATACCGGTTTCGGGGTTGTTACCCTTCAGTGAAACATAATTCTTCAACTCGACGATGAAAACTTTGAAGGAAGAACGTAAATAGTAAAACTGGTGCAGGGTTTGAAGTAATAAATTACAGCGACATCTAGTGATGCTCTTTATATGGATCCAGTCTACATTCACAGTTCGGGAATTTTTTTCCCTAATTGCAACAGTTTTCATGTTAATAAAATAGACAAGATAAAACCTACAGGGTGACAAGTAACATTTTTAATATGCTTAGACCATTTCCATAGGAATATAGTTGAGATTTTTCACATAGGTGAACTCTGAAAAATATTCTGAGCATTGTTCATTGTTCATAGAGATATGTTGATTCAGGTTTCGGGTGGATGGTAAATTATAATATTTGCGTGGTGAAAACGCAAATATTGTTTTCTATTTTCAAACATAATTCTTTTTTCTTGAATTATTCATTCATGACTGAATTTCTTCCAAAATATAAGGGAATCACAGTGTTCCCACTTTCTGGAGAATGAAAGATGTCATACACGTTTTCACGATCCGTTTTGTTTACTTTAATTCATTTATTTCCAGCTGCTACTATTTTTGGTTCTCTGGGCTGTTTCATGATGTTCATCACGAAATTGTATCCCATGGACTCGAATTTCGACGGATACCTATTCAAAATAATATACACGTATATTTGCTGTAGTGCAAATCTATGCAGAGTCATACTTGCCATCAGAATAAACGAATTTCTGAAGGCGTTCCAAATCATAGAAGAAGTGGACGTAGATTTGAGGAAGAGAAACATTTCTATACACTACGAGGAATGCAGATCTTCCGCAAAAGCTGCCCATTTAGGATGTTTCCTGTGCTCGTTGGTTGCTTATTTTATATACAATCAGAAATATGTCTCTGACGAGGACAGGCTTTATCATTTTGTGTTCGTCGCCCTCTCAGGTGGTTTAAGCATTTACACCTTGGCGATGGCAAGCATGTATTTGGTCATGGTTGCGTTAACGCTCAAACAGAGATTCGAAATATTATGCGAATACATAGGTGAGTTCTGATCGTTTGATATTTTTTTTTTATAAAACATAATGGTTCATGAAACAAAAATTTTAAATAATTATCTCAGGAAATATTGATTATCAATATTTAAAAATGATTTCTCATGAACATTGATTTTAATCATACAACTTGAACAATTAACAACATTGAAAGCTTGAAGTATCAGCTAAGTTGATGAGCTCTATATTTCTCATATTTGTTGTGAGTGGAAACTACAAATACAAATACAAATTCTAAGGAAACACTTTCATTGAAGGTTCAATTGAATTTATTTAATTCATATGGGGTGAGGACATTTTCATATGCAGTATACATATGAGTTCTACAGTTCTTCTTTTTTGTGAACTCTTTAATATTCACAGAAAAAAACAAATGAAAACTTGTGTTGATTATTTCACTATTGCCAAACATATTGAGCTGTCATGAACCAATGACAAAAATTGGTTGTTTTATTATTCGTCAACGGAATTTCATTTTATCTCTATATCTTTTCGGTCCTCAAGAAGCTTGTTTATGACAATTTTTTAATTCTCTCTGAAAAAAGTTTATCAGAAAAAATTTGTAAACCCAGGTTCTCATTGACAACCACAAATTTCAAACCTTTTTTCGCGTTGTTGGCTCACTAGAGCATGAAACAGATAAGATGAATAATATCAATAATGTTTCTTGTCGTTTCAGCTAAATTGAAAAAAAATAAAAATGATAAGATTTTGATGCAAGAGCTATTAACGATTTCTCTACTTCATATAAAACTGTGCCGATCTTGGTACAACGCATCGTTTTCTCTTGGAGTGTCATTGATTGCTTTCAATGGTTTATTCTTCATTCTCTGCCTGATTAATCCATTGATATGGTTGGAATATATGCTGGTCAGATTGAAGAAAGAATCGATTCCTGTCATACTGATACTGTTCCCGTTCATTTACAAGACTCTGTTTCAACTGCAAGGTTTGAAAAACTCGGTAAGAGAACAATTTGGGATGTAAGGCCTTTTTTATATTGAATGCAATTGGAACGAAATCAACGAAAAAAATGTAATTCTCTGAACTAGATCGCACAAACTTTGTTTTGATTTCCACGTGCAGAGGCTAAGTTTAGAATATGAAATATATTCATATAAACTCACTCCGCAATTAATCCAATCAAATAGTGAAAATGGAATTGTATTTCCGAAAATTTTAAATTTCAGAGCGAAAAACTAACTGATGCTGTGATCGAATTGAATCAAGAGAAAGAACTCACCAGCCCTGTCATCAGTAAAATGGTAAGAATGCGACGGCATTGATTACATTATCATCCTCCAATATCGTGGGAGAATTTTGTTTTTCCAGATTTAATCATATTTTCAGTAATATTCCGACCGAGTTTATGATCACAATTCTCGAAATCTTGGTTGTCAAGATTGTTTGAAATTCATGAACTAATTGTGTGTCACAATTGATCTGGTTTAGAAATATGAGCCAAAGCTGAAGAAAGTAAACAACTCGAATTTAATGCAACAATATAAAATATTTAAAACACAATTAAGAGAATGATATAGAAAAAGCAAATGTTGATGCCTGCTTCGATGTTCTTTATTGAACCGATTGGAAAATATTCATATTGTTCATTAAATAGGACTTCTGAAAGATAAAAACAAATTCCAAATCATATTTGGTTGAGCTAGTAGTTAATATGAGAACCGAACATAATTTTCATCTCCAAAATGACTCGTTTGCAGAACTATGTTCACATGAAACTTTTTACTTATGAGGAGGTCTATTATTAGCTCTCTTCATATTGAATTTTTTTTACAACCAGTAAGTCACTTTTAATAAATCTTCCAGCTTTCCAGTGGTGATCTTTCACGAGTTTCAACTAACTTTTCACCTGCAAGTGTTGCATCTTTAGAGAAATTTCGTTTTGTACCTACGCAAAAATCACTCGAAAAGACTAAGCATTTGCATTACAGTTTTCTTCTTTCAGTGCAAAACGTTACTGCTCCAGATGAAACATGTGCAAATCAAGCTGATATTTGGTGGATTTTATGCGTTTGATCCAGAATCTTTCCTAGTCGTAAGTTTTTTGTTTACAGTGAATATGTGGAATGAGTTTTCGATCAAAATGCACCAATAGATCAATTGAAGTATTCGGTTAACTAACTGATGGCGTGAAAATTTCAAATATAAAAATCATTCAATTTTATAAGTTATAAGTTTTTTCTCGAATGACTTCCCAATTTTTTTTAGCAGCTTTCTTCGCGTTTCAAAGACTTAACCCTTTTATAAAGTAGCAAAACAGAATCAAATTGAGCATTTCGATTTTGTTCAATTTCATTCCACAATAGCTCTGCAGCAACTGTACAATGATATTTATAGAATGAGCACAATTTTGCAATTTTTCTGCTATATTCCAAATGTCTGTTTGTTGGTGAGTTAGGGATCATATTAGTCTACAATTTTTTCTGAATGAAATCCGAATGTTGTAACCCATTTTATTGTTCTGAACTAGAAACATTGGAACAATATTCCAATCCTAGTCTGATCAATGCTTTATATTATAGTAGCACATGATTCTCGTTGCCTCAAAAATGTTATTATATTGATCTGAACATTGATCTATATTTGAATCATATTTTATTTTAACAGGGGATCAAAGGAGTTTCTACCATGATGATGTTCATCTTGCAGATGAACAATGAGTATAAATCTGGAAAATAAAACCTGACAACACATACAAGATTCTTCAAATTCACCATTTTCACTGAAAATTTTGGTTATTCTGTTGAAATTTCGGCATAGTATTTTCATTCTCTTTAACATATTTTTTCAATAGAACTTCAAAACATACTTCAGCAAATTCTCACTATTTTAAATTACATTTCTCATTCAATATAATTTTTTTTCGATTCATATTATGTATTTTGTCATTTTGTATTATTTTCCATTTACTCTAGTTGTTAATTTGTACATTTTTTATCAATAAATTACTGTTTGATGAACACACCGAATTCTTGTAACTGGAGATGTTGGACTTTTCCCTTGACGCCACTAGATGTCACCACTTGTATTTATTCACATACAAGATTATATGATTTTTATGAAGTTCTTGTTTTTGGGGTAAATCAGTATATATACTCGTGGGAAATTTTCATTTCATTTCTCCAGCCTTATGATGAAAGATTTGTGAGCCTTTTATTTCAAGATTGTATTCATTTTAATGATTTGAATTAGTCTATACTTAGAACATTTTTTCGGTATATCTTTTGTGTTTGTTTTTTATAAATGAGAAAAGCGATTATCATATTTTCATGGTACTTTGTTGGTAACGAATTGAAGCTGTCTTCATCATTTAAAACTAATATTTCTCAAAGCAGATAATTTTCAGATATTTCCATTACAACACACCGTATCATTTTGATTTGATTGATTCATAAACATATATGTATGTAATTACCACATTTATCGCTTGGTTAGGTTGCACACAGAATTTCATTCACTCCTTCAATAGAAGTTTTTGTAGAACGGAGAGATATAGGCATGCAGAAAATAATAAAACTCAAAAACTAGCAATAAATTTAAATTTTAATAACAGAGAAGATATGGTTCTTGAACGAGAGTTCATAATGACTATTATAATATCTGATTGCACAGTTGCTCGCTTCGTTATGAACTATTATCCATAGAACCATCACAAACATAATCAAGTTTGTTGAGGTGAATAATGATCACCTTTAAGTTCCTCACATAACAATAAATTAGTCTTACATCTATATTAAATACAAACTTATATTAGTATATCACAACATCGATTCGGTCAGGTTTAACTGTCTTGTTTCCAATCCATTTAAGAAAAAATTCAGCTACTAGAAATCGTTCAGATTCTGCTGATGCAATATTGAGAGTTTTGTCAGAATAAAAAAAAATTAATTCGAAAATTTTCTTTTCATTTTGTAAATATCAGCGAGATAGGCAAGTGAGTATGTGTACACATCTTAAATATTTCCTTTCGTTTTGGATGAAATATCTCAGGATGCTTTTTGAAATTATAATATACCAACATTCCTTTTTTCTCAGTTTTGCTAGATAATACTCTCTCGATGTTAATTAATGTGCTTTGTGTCGTAGAGTTTTGTAGTGAAGAGAATCGAGTGCCTAAATTTCAAGGTTTAGTGTCTTATTCTTCCTCAGAAATCATTTGATTAATTGTGAAATCTGAAAAACTGGAGTCGAGAACATTTTGACAACCAATGTCAATGACGTTCCGTTTGACAACTGATGTCATAAAATATGTGACCTTCAACTCGCCATTGATGACATTTGACCTACCGATCTAATTTCACAATGACGGTTTGACTGTATTTTATGAAAATATCGCTTTTTCTTTTTTTGTTCTTTCGTTAAGAATGATTTGTTTTACAAGTTTCGAGGTAGATTACTAGGCCCCAACATAAAAAAGGTGAATAGTAATACAACACACTACATCACAAGAATAATTATGAAATTGTGAATATTCCATGATTCAAAGGATGTTTTTCATTCGATGGACGTCGCAAGTTAGACTAGTTTGGATCAAAGATTATAGAGTATAAAGATGGAAAACGAAACGACTACAGTGATGTCAGCGACATCTGTTTTTCAAAAGTAATCAGGTTATGGTTAAAATATTTGATTAGGGTCCATTTGGCATAGATTAAATAGAGATTATTAGTAGGCTGTTGTCAATTATGAAAGAAATACTTGAATAAATATTTTTGCTGAATGATGATTGTATTTTCTCGCGTATTTTCCACTAAAATAACTCGAAATCTACAAGAGTAGCACCTAGCTCACTCCATAATCTTGGTTTGTGTGTTTTTCTGTTATGAATTTTGTGTTAGAAACTGGCCGACATTCGAAATGCATGTTGATTAATTGCAGAAATAATAAAAAGAATAATCTTGAATGTGCATTCTTTTCATTACCAAAGAGAATGGAAATGTAAGTTTTGAAACTCGTATCATGTAACTGTCTTGTTCTTGTTTTTTTATTTTCAGTGTTGACAAATGGATAGAGGTTTCAGGGCAAAAATATATTGTTTTGGATAATTTGTTTGCGAACCGAATTTTCTTCGGTCTCATCCATTAGATCAAGAAGTTCCACTCATAGAGGCAATGGTGGTCAGAAGAACGACTTATACCTGAAGGTTGTGGTTCTCTTGACGACCCTTCAAGCAGTTCGACTGATCTACTAGACCCTCTGGACTCATTTAGGTTAAAATACACTGGGTAAGATATGTATGAATCGGGTCCAGAACAACTGTTTGATTTATCGATGTTCGATTTATCGAGAGTTCACTGTATGAATAAGTTCCTGAAATTGTTATAATAATAATTCTCTAATATGTGAAAAAATTTTTGAAATGATCTCAATTTCATAACTATTGTATTGTAGTTGATTTCACACAATCATTTCAAATAAAAATATAAAGAATCCAAAACGTATTTCATTTGATTCAAAACAATGTGTAGATGGAAAATATAATCCTGATCAAAAGACAGCTTCTGCTTTTGTTTTGTCGATCAGGATGTTTTTCTAAAAGCTAAACAAAGAATACTCATTTTATGGGAATTTATGAGAAGTTTAATTCGAATTAATTAAAATAGTTTTCTGTACTGAGTTATGTTTTCAGCGCCATCTAGGTGTCAAAAGTAAGAAACTAGTAAAAAATCGTAGTCGGATTTTAGTACCACAGATGTAAGGGCGTTTCCTATCTTTCTAACTCTATAATCTTTGGTTTGGATGTTCGTGCCACACCTGACATATGGTTAGGATTTCTTGACCCCTAGAAACCTCAATATGGTCTAGGATCATAAGGAGTGGCATCAAACCCGACATATCTATTATTCTTCCTATGTTTGAATCCTTCAGGACCGGCATTGTAATAAATAACCCTCCGTATGCCAAAAGGATCGATGTACCCAAAACTACCAGACTTTGTGCTAGATCCAGCTTGACTTTGCTCTTCGTGATAAGCTTTGGGAATGTAATACCTAAAACCATCATTAGTGACAGAAATTCCATCGTAGTATGGATACTGAGGATCGTAACCATTCCCAATTTTGTTATAGACTGGGTTAAAGGACTGCCCTCTTGTGTCTATGGGGTAGGTAGGTCCATTCTGGTGGATGTAGGGGTTCACGAAATCTTCTGGGTAATGTTCGTATTGAGGATTTCCTGAGTATTCTATGGAGTTGGTGTTGAGAGGTGATTGAGGTATGTATTTTCTTGGTGGAGGGGTTATGTTGATGTATCCAGGGGTTGAAGATGGTAGATAAATGGTTGAAGGAGTTGAGGAAGGCAGATATATGGTTGGTGGATTTGTTTGAGGTCTTGGTGTACTTAAGTAAGGGGGTGAGAGTTCGCTATGAGGGGTAGGAGAGTAGTCTAGAGGAGCTTCCGTTGAGGGTATGTATGAGACAGAGGGAGAATTAGGTGGAATATAGCCTCCAGTAGGTCTGGAAACAGATAAGGTAGTTGTGGAGGTGAAAGGTCTAGGTGTAGAGGAGGTTATAGGAATTTCGTTTCCGTACGTCGTTGAATAGAAGGAGCCAGGAGTTGGTGTTGAAGATGGTATGGAGTTCAGGGAAATCTCCACTGTCGGAGATCCGGTAGAAGGCCTTGGTGTGACAGTGGCGTAGCCACGGTTGGATCCTCTTGGGGGTATGTAAGAATTCGTTATTTTCTTCGTTGCTTTAACAGCGTCTCCAACATTGACGTTTCTACCAACGTATACATTCTTGTTCTTGACTATCCTGTATCCTTGGCTGTCGGCTATGTAGTCTCTTTGGCGGAGGTAGCCATCGTCGTCGATCCAAGCGTAGCTTCCGATGACCGTACCGTCTTCCAGACGTTTTTCCTTCCGGTATTGGCCGTTTTGGGTCTGGTACTTGAAGTAGCGTTCAGGTCCTTCGTCGGTTTGGATGTGGAATTGGTTGGTGGAAGGGTCGTTCCAGGGGGTGGAAGAGACGGTGGTCACAACCAGTGCGGTAGCTACCTGCAAGAAGATTTAACAGGATGAGCTTTTGAAATGGGAAAACACACGTGGAAAAAGTTGAATACGTTTCAAATAGGAGGTCATACAAAATAATGGTAGAACAAAATTGAAAAGGAATGAAGCATATACATAAAACACTTATGAGTAGAAAAATGCCGAAAGAACAAAAACAAAATGTATCAATCTTTGACATAGACACAACTGTACAGGGTGATTCACTTATCTTGGTAACCCCGATTTTCTCGAGAACAAGCAAATATTTTTTCATTCTGTGAATGGCGTTTTGAACAAGTCAATGTCGATTTGAAATGCGCAGAAAATCTGCGGAATAAATAAAGACGCCAGGCGTTGTGGCGCTGTCAAAATTTTTTTTCTCCAGGGACATACCTTTTTTATCATGTCATTCGAAAGATAATTTCTTTCTGAACTTCTTTTTCGAATACAATTTTCATCTATTTCTAACCGTCAGCGATCTGCAGCGTGTTTTATGTTAATTCTATTCCATTAATTTTTTTCTGTATTGTGGTAGTATGCCTTTATTTGGAAACATAGATTTGATTTTGTGCCTTGAATTCGAGGAGGCTAGTTTTCTTAACAATCTGCCTCCTCGAATGATATTAAATATGTGGCTACAGCAAGATGGAGCTACATGTCAAAACGCTGCCATTGTGAAGAGATATTGAGATCAAGAATTCGAAAATAAATGTGTGGATCAAAATGCCTGGATGACATATGATTTTGTTTCGTAAAATGACGGAGGCTTCGTAACAAACTATTTGTCTTTTATTATATTCATTAAATATTATATCTTATAACTTATAACAATAAACAAACGAAACATTTAAAATCATTTATATTCTATATACTGGCCATTATGATCCATACATAAGTTATATCATTCTCCTATTTCATCATAAGTTACTTTGGTCAAAATATAAGCGTCTAATACTTGGACACATGAGCTTCTTATCTTTATTTTGAAATGGTCCAAGTTATTACAATCAATTTTGTATACCATATTTTTCAGGGAACCCCTCAGAAAGTAAGTCTGGCGATATCTAATAGGTCCATTGGTTCCTATCCATTCATTTTCGAATTCTTGATCTAAATATCTCTTCACAATGGCAGCCTTGTGACATGGAGCCCCATCTTGCGGTTGCCACATATTTTATCTTATTTGAAGGGGCACATTGACTAGAAAACTAGCCTTCTTGAATTCAAGGCACAAAATCATATCTATGTCTCCAAATAAAGGCATACTACCATAATACAGAAAAAAATAAATGAAATAAAATCAACATAAAAAACGCTGCAGATCACTAACGGTTAGAAATGGATAAAAATTGTATTCGAAAAAAAAGTTCAGGATGAAATTATCTTTGGAATGACATACTTAAAAAGGTATGTCCCTGGAGAAAAAATTTTTGAAAGCGCCGCGCCGCCTGGAGTCTTTATTTATTGCGCAGATTTTTATGCACATCTCAAGTCGACATTGACTCAAAATGCCATTCACAGAATGAAAAAATATTCGCTTGTTCTCGAGAATATTGGGGTTACCAAGATAAGTGAATCACCCTGTACAGGGTATCCCAAATTTGGCTGTCAGGTAATTCTAGACTAAATAGGTGAAATCGTTGAAAGGAGTCCTGGGCTCGATTTTCGTGAAAACACTCGTAGTGAAAACCGTTTCATGCTATCTCCATTTGTTTTCAAGATATAACAAAATTTTTATATTTCATTGATTTCGAAGATGTGCTATAGCTTTTTCATTTTCGAAAATATCTGAAAACTTTTCACAAGCACTTTTTTAGTGGGATGAAGACACTATTTTAAATTTTTTCATCTATAATTTTTTTTTTAAGAAATATCTTGATTCATGACTCAAAATTTCAAGCAATATCAAGCTATTCTTAAGAGTATCTTGTTGTTAATGAAAAAGAAGACCCCATAAAATGTACTCAACGTGTCTACTAACTTTACGGTAGATGAAAAAAAAAGTTAATAATTACTCCTCACTCGGTTGAAATTCATCATTTTGAATTTTTTTTACCGGAACAAATATTATACCATAAAAAGTATAATGTACAGTTGGAAAATTTTATATGGATTTCCTCCCCCTCCTAAAAATTTGGCTTCGGCCCGTCCCTGCTTTTTGTCACAGATTACTTCATCCAAAAGGCAATATCAATCCTCAATTAATTAGGTGAATTTTGATGGCGATCAGAGAACATTGAAATTTTCCATCTGAATTTATCTGAAATTTTTTAACGGATCGAAACCAAATTCATACGACTTACTAAGATAACGATTATGTCAACAGACATTTCTATAATATTTAATTTTTCAACTGAAAGTCGATAGAAAATCCGCAATTTTTGAGCTTCGCGAAAAAATGAATCTAAACTAGCCTGGATAGAAAAATGAAAATTGGACTTATCTATTCTCAAAGAATCAATCTATAAGCAATGAAATACGCATCGGTACAGTATCATTTCTACGGCTGCTACAGCGCAATTTTTTGAAGAATTTTCCAAAAAAAGGTATTTGTTCTTTGAAAAACTGACTTCACAAAAATTCCAATTGCAGATCCGTAATCGGTAAACTCGATGTAAAGATATTTATAACTCCAGTTAATGAAGCTGAAAAAAAATGTTTTTTTGCATCTCAACAACATTAATTCGATGTAATCAAGATTGAAAATCTGACCCTTGATAATTAAAGCTGAGAACACCACATTTTTTTATTTCAGCCATCGATTGACCACTTCGTTGGTACCATATGTTTCGAGTTTGTCCTTTCTACCTATGGAAAAAACGAACATATGCTGTAACAGAATCCTATTCCATAACACGTGCAGAATTCCGTTCTATATACCTTACAAGGAAACAAGTTTGCAATTCATTATGGTCAAGCACTTTTACTTATCGGCATCATTCATAAATGGTCAGTTCGATTGGAGAAAGTGACAGTACTGAATTATCTCGCTCAATTTGTATTTAGTCTGCTTCAATTAAATTATCAACAATACTTTGAATACTTGATACTATGGGTCTATAACTTTTATTGATCAGAAAATATGGATATTTTTGTGATTTTTTCTTGTACTCTCTTCTCTTTTTTTGGGTTGTGCAAGCAGCTCTATATAGTATATAACATAACTAGCAAGGTAAGGGGGTCTTTACTGGCGAATGGATGATATAATTGACGAGCCGCAGGCGAGTCAGTTACCTCCCTGAGCCAGTAAAACCCGTTACGTTCCGTGTATTGTTTTATATTTTATTTGTTTCTCATTTGTGAAAAGGTTAGATAGATTCCAAAAAAATCTCAATAATTTATCGCAAATGTCGTAAGCTATGGAAGCGTTGCCATGAACATGTCTGTTTATATTTCTTTACGTTTGTTTTGGCGAAAGCGAAAATGAATGTACCAAAAGAAATTATTGAGGCAGCCAGCAGTGAAGCATCAAGTTTATTACCAGCAAAATCAGCTTCAAGGTACGAGCGAGAATACGACGACTTCAAAAAATGGCAAAACAAAAATAGTGTGATTGGGGTAACTGAAGATGTTTTGTTGGTCTACTTGAATCAACTATCAGCTATATTCAGCCCTAATACTTTATGGGCAAAATGGTCTTTGTTGAAAAGTTGCTTGGAAATGGAAAAAAATGCCCCTGTTCGCAGGTTTGTTTTCCTTGAAAAATTTATTGATAAATATGACGTGTAGTTGTCATTCGCACATTTCAAAAGGTAATAGCGTTTCTGAAACGAAAACATGAGCGTTATACTTCAAAAAAGGCCAAGGTATTCTTTTACATGTTCCTGATGATCAGTGGTTGCTGGCGAAAATTGTTACAATATTGGGGATTTTTGGATGTTGTCGATGTGACGAAATTCTCTCCTTAAACATGATTGATGTAGAAGATATGGAAAAATACGTTATTGTAACATTGCGGCAAACAAAAAATTCAACATCAAGAAGATTCACTATAACCGATGATGGCTGCAGCTTCAAGCCCTGCATTTTATACAGAAAATATGTAAATCTTCGGCCTCCTGGAACAGAAAGCCTAAGATTTTTTTTACATACCGACATGGAAAGTGCATTTCCCTCAATGCTGGCCAGCACACTATTGGTGGTGTCCCAAAGCAAATAGCGAAATATTTAGGTTTAAAAGATCCAGAGTTATACACCGGCCACTCTTTTCGCAGAACTGGAACCACTATGGTTGCGGATTCGGGTGGAGATATTTTAGCACTAAAGCATGCAGGAGGGTGGAAGACACCGAAATTGCGATGAGTTATTTCGATGATTCGGTCAACAAAAAAATCGAAATTATTTGGTAGTAAGGAGAGTACAAATGTTCTGCAGTCCTCGAGTTCAGCAGTTTTTGAGTCAACAGATGGTTCATCATCATGAGTATCAACTCTTTCATCATCAAAAATCCGTGTTACTGGAAATAACAATTGTACCATGATTTTCAACATATATGACGATAAAACAAAATTTTCTAATGTAAATAATACTACTAACTTGTAAAAACTTTGCAAGTTAACTGTCAGCTTTACAAGTTAGTGACTTGATAAAATAAACTTTCTTGATTAATACTGTGTTTTTGAAATGAGAAACAAATAAAATATTCAACAAGAATAGTTTCGAAAGACCTGAAATTCCTCAAATTGGATCTAATCTCGCAATTCCGCAACCGCCTACCAAATTAAATCGATTTGCGTTCTGCTAAACACTTCTTCTATATTTAGTCATGGTACACCTACGTTTCTTCAGATTCCAAGCTCACCACGTTTCACAATGCTTCGTAAAAGGAAGTTCGACAAATGCGAGTTTATATCTACAGCATGGACGATGAGATCATTCTGAAGGCTCTGGACCAAATTCAAGGGGTTTCAAAATTCGATATCAGCATTTTAGTGGGTTTTAGTCAGGTCTACATACGAAATTTCTGATCATATGGTCCAGATCTCTTCGCTATCGTTGATTAAAAAAAGTACTCAAAAAATTTAGTGAAACCATACCTTTTTAATGTAATTTTTCACTCAAAATATTTATTTCTTAATCTTATTCTGACGTTATATCGAAAGAGCATTTTTGATTTCAATAGGAAATTCCCAAGTTTACTACCTGCTATGCTTTTGGTTCGTTGAAAATCATAGTAAATGTCCTCAAAAAGGGCAAAAGACTTTGCTGCAACTGTTTAAAATTTGGCTGCCGAAAACAGAGTTTGAATAAAAGTTATTTATACAGGGTGCACCAAATTCGACGGTCTATTAGAATTTTCTGGAGTACTGGAACTGCTTGAAATCTGAAAATTGAGATTATGATATTGTTTGGCATTATGTACCGAACTAGAATATTCTTGAAGCTTGATCACTTTCACTTATACAGGGAATGAAAAAAAAATGTTTTCCTTTTCAATTTTGATAGAGTATTCAGTTCTGAATACATTCTTGTTCCAATCATTGTATTCATCGAATTTCTTTTCCAAATATCGAAGATTTTGTAAATATGGTTAATTTCAAAAAATTTGAAAAACTCGTCAAAGGGTGTTTCAAATGTTGGTTCAAAAATTGGGATCAAGATTGGCCCATAACTTTCGTTTTTCGTATTAGAACCCTCTTTTTTTTATAATTCCGTTGGATTCTGCGAATAAAAATAATAATAGTGTTCTGTCATTCTAATGCTCCTGAAATGAATAATTTATGAATTATTTAGGATTTCCTGATTTTATGTCCTGCATAGTCAAATTCATAAAATCTGTTCCATATCAACAATGGTCTATGGTCATAGAAGACACATTATTTCACTATTTTACTAGTGACAGGATTATTTTCTGAATTTATATATCATTGTTGATATGAAACACATTCTATGAATTTGTCTACCTACGACATGAAATCAGGAAGTCCTAAATAACTAATGAATTTTTAATTTTAGGTGCATTCATATGTTAGAACATTATCATTTTTTTCCTTCGCAGAATCCAACGCAATCATAAAATAATAGGATTCTAATTCGAAAAACGAAAGTTATGGGACAATCTTGATCCCATTTTTTGAGTCAACATTTGGAACACCTAGTGAAGAGTTTTACGAAATTTTGGAAATTAACAATATTTCCACAATCTTCGACTTCAATTCCGTTACATATCTTAATATATAAAACTAAGTCTGACATTTTGTTGGTTATACCATTTATAACTCAAGATTGGATGAACTGTTTTGTTATGAAGATTTTTGGTTGGATTCTTTTACGGCGGGGTTAACATAAATTACATTAAAAGTCTTAAAAATTTAAAGATGTGGAAAAAAATAGGAAATAATTTTCCTTCTTGCGAATAACGCCAATAGGTGTCGCTACGGTACATTTTCTGATAATTTTAACGCATCTGTGTATCTGTGTACATGTGTTATTACACCTATCTGTCTTCCGAACACTACGGAAAATTTTATAACGCAATGTTCTGAACAAATCCCCATTTTACAATGAATTATCGCCATTAGATGGCAATCTTAGATATAGATAGTTATCTATATCTATGATGTGTATTTTGAGTTACCTAAACGTCTGAATCAAGACATTGACATTTTCTATCGAACACACAAAAATAGGTACAATGGGTGTTTTCAATTTCCGAATGACTTCATTTGGAGCAGATATAATTAAAGGACGTGGATTCAATCCAACATTCCAGGTAAGAATATAATATTAACACTAATTAACGAGTTGGATCATTACAACCACTTGAAGATACACATCATAAATTCCTTCAAATTTACTTCATATAGGCAATATTGATGATCAACGTCAATCAATTAATGCAAATGTGAGAAGAAATTCTTCAAGATCTGCAGCTACACCATGAACATCATGCATTGGTTCGATTGTTTAAAACTGCTTTGGAACGTATGCCAAGTGACAATCACAAGGTTGTGATTAGAACAGATAAACGACCTGTTGGAGCATATTACGCCAATTTAACGCCCCTACAATAGACGAAGTGGCAATTGTGATTGTAGGTGAAAACTTGGAAACGCATGATATTGTTCTTACGCGTCGCAATACTGGAGAATTGCAGAGAATATATGAAACACACCGTTCATACGATGCTCTACAATACCCGCTAATGTTTTGGAGAGGTGATGATGGATATTACTTCAATATCAAGATGATTAATCCATTGACTGATGAGTATCTTTATTAAAATTCAAAATGTCTAGTTGATACTAATGTGAATTATTTCATTTTAGGCCAAGAAACTACCAAGAAAGTGAGCTCGATGAATTATTATTCATTTCGTTTAATAGTTACTGAGATTTCGTCGATTGTTGCAGCAGTATTGTGTGGACATGTATTGTGAAACTAACTGACCTGGCAGACTTCGTACTGCCTCAATCGATAAATAAAAAAGCAACTTTAATATTATAATAAACTATTATGGTATAATGTTGGCAAAGAAGTATTTAGAATCATTTCCTATCCCAGAAACTAAAGAGCGTAAGGGATCTGGTGGTGGGACCAATTGTGGCAATTGGAAATTAGATAAGGTAGCTGACCCTGCGAACTTTGTTTCGCCTTAGAGATGAATAAAGTTGTACTTACCATTGGTTTTTTTTAAGAAGAAAATATATCAGGTGGAATACAAAAAATTTAATTGCATTGAAATAGGTATGTACAGGGTGATTCACTTATCTTGGTAACCCCAATTTTCTCGAAAACTTCCGAATATTTTTTCAATATGTGAATGGAGTTTTGAACAAGTCAATGTCGACTTGGGATGCGCATAGAAATCAGCGGAATAAATGAAGACGCCAGGAGTCACGGCGCTATCAAAATTTTTTTCTCCAGAGACATACCTTTTTTATCATGTCATTCGAAAGATAATTTCATTCTGACCTTTTTTTTCGAATAAAATTTTTATCCATTTCTAACCGTCAGTGATCTGCAGCGTGTTTCATGTTAATTCTATTCCATTTATTTTTTCTGTATTGTGGTAGTGTGAGACATAGATATGATTTTGTGCCTTCAATTCAATCTGCTTCCTCAAATGAGATTAAACACGTGGATACAGCAAGATGGGGCTTTATGTCACAACGCCGCACTATATATAACTTATGTATTGATCATAATTGCGTGATGACCTTTGTTTCGTAAAATGTTTTGTAACGAACGATTTATCATTTATTATATTCATTAAATATTATATCTTATGACAATGAATATTTTCTCAATAACAAACGAAACATTTCGAATCATATGGGGGTATATCATACCCCCATTTCATTATAAGGTACTTTGGTCAAAATATAAGGGTCTACTTGGGCACGTGAGTTTCTTATCTTTATTTTCAAATAGTCCAAGTTATTAGAATCAGTTTGGTATACCATATTTTTCAGGGTACCCCTTAGAAAGTAATCCATGAGCGTTAGGTCTGGCGATATCTGATGGGTCCATTGGTTCCTATCCATTCATTTTCGAATTCTTGATCTGAATATCTCTTCACAACGGCAGCGTTGTGACATGGAGCCCCATCTTGCTGTAGTCACATAATTAATCTTATTTGAAGAGGCACATTGACTAGAAAACTAACCTCCTTGAATTCAAGGCACAAAATTATATCTACGTCTCAAAATAAAGGCATACTACCACAATGCAGAAGAAAATAAATGAAATAGAATTGACATAAAACTCGCTGCAGTTCGCTGCAATGGATAAAAATTGTATTCGAGAAAAAAATTCTGAATGAAATTATTTTTCGAATGAAATGTTAAAAAAGGTATGTGCCTGGAGAAAAAATTTTTTGACAGCACCGCGACGCCTGGCGTCTTCATTTATTCCGCAGATTTTTATGCGCATCTCAAGTCGACACTGACCTGTTCAAAACGTCATTTACAGAATGAAAAAATATTCTGAGGTTTTCGAGAAAATTGGGGTTACCAAGATAAGTGAAGTACAAGTCAGACCCACCCTAAATATTTTTTAAACAATAGTGATTATATAGTCATTTTGAACAATTGTACCCTTTTGTTATAGTTAAGCAAGGAAAAATCTTGACAAATATTCGAATTAGATTCACTTGCTTGCTTTAAAAATAGAGTGTACCTATAATGTCTTCATTTTAACGTCACACAAATAGGAACGAGGATATTTCAGCCTCAACCAGGAGACTGAGGAAGATAAGGGAATACATTTGATGGTTCTATTATCTCCCCAAGAAAAAAAGAGGTTCTGCTTTTCATTTCTTGTCATCTACCAGGATCAATTTCGCCCACTCTGACCACGAAAATCTAAATATCCCAAATTCCCCAAAGGATCGTCATAGGTAACGAGGTGTGGGAAAGTCTTCGACGCATCAGCTCGTCACTTTCATTACATGTTCATCATTGTCCATCGTTCGCCACGCTCGGAATTTCTAATGACGTCCAAGTCCCAGAAATGATTGTTTTGTGGTATAGTTTTGATTGATGTTGGTGAGAAGGAAGCGAGGCGATGACTCAGAGTCATCTGCCGACCATTGCTAATTGCCGATTGTTCATCTATTTTCGTGATATATGTCATCAATTACCAACGATTTCCACGTACGACCTCGTATTGTCCGAATATGTGCCGTGAAAAAGGAGCACGCCCAGAATACTGATGGAGACTACGAGCATTGTGCCGGGCCGACATTGACATTGCTTTCGACAATTAACATCCTTTGACTCGATTAACATTTGTTTGTTGGTGTTTCCGGATCTGGAGATTTTGGTGCCGGTTCAACATTTAATTTATTTAATGAACATGAGCATTGCCCAGTACATTTAACGGTACATCCCATTTGAAAATAATCAAATAATCAAGTTCAACCATTTTAAATCATAAAACAAAATAAAAAACAACAACAAAAAAATTCACAGTCTGGCAACGATACATCTACTATCTTATAGCATTGTTGAGTTAATCTTCGATTAACTTGGGTCTCTATGACTGGAGACCATCGGATGTGATGCCAATAACATCTGATTTCAAAATGTCATTTTGAAAGGACATTGGTAACCGTCCTAGCGAAATAAACTTCGTAAATCGTTTGGACAAACAGTCATCCAAATTTTAGACTGATTGATGAAAATCAGAAAGGGTACAGGCATTGGGGTATATATACCTGAATTGAGGATATCTAAGCCTCTTTGAAGTGAATTCTGTTCTACAGGCAGAGACAGTATCTATCTATACTTGCACAAAAAGGAGTTTTCAAAGGACTCTCAAAAGATCACACAACTCTCTTACTATCAGAACACAATACAAAACCAGTCCAGGTAATTCCTACCTTGGGATTACCTTACAATGGATAATGAGACCAACTGCAAAATGCATTCCTATAACGAATTTATTTGTAGCAAGTAATTTCAAAACAAAGAAAGATGCACAAGAAAGTAAAGAGAATCACACAAAATTGGGTATATTCTTACTAACGGAATGATTACCAGCTCCTTTTTTAGGAGTCTGTTAAAAAACTTGGCCAACGACTATTTCCCCTAGCATTTTGTTCTACAAAAACAAAACAAGATAAAATATCTCATCAAACTATCAATATCTTCAACATGAAACCTGCTCTATGCTCTTCAAATACAGATTGTTTCATAATATAGTGAATCCATCTATAGGATAGAAATAAAACTGAAAAATAATAGGGGATTGTTCAGTAAAAAAAATTTCGTAACGCCATCCAAATTCAAAATACAGGGCGCGTTGAAAAAGAACAAAATATACATATGTTTTACGATTTTGCCAAAACTACCGACAACATTGTAACGAACTTTTATGTGAATATGTTTTGGAAGCTGATACATCTAATGAATATTTTTTGATGTCTGACTTTTGAGCTATTGCATAGCTTTTATCTCAGGCTTTGAGCGCGGCGACCGAATGTAGAAATTCCGTAACGAAGAAACCTAACACAGCCGTGTATCGTCGGTTCAGTTCGGCAGACTTCGGCACGGTGTTTGGGTGCTTGCGACTAGACGGATGCGTGCAGCCACTCTAGTAGTGCAAAATGCAAAAGGACGAACGGCAAATATTTCATTAACATCGGATAGAAAATGTATAGCCAAACGCAAACATTTTCCATTAACTTCAGCTCTTGCTCAAACTATAACATAAGTCCCAAGGTGGAACTTTTGACGAAATAGTATATGAGTATAGTAAATCACATTCTCAGGAACTCGTCCATGTTGCATTCTCTCGAGTGACTTATATTGAAAAATTGTATATTACGACAAAAAATGATAATTCTGCATTTAAGTTTTATCATAATCGAAGGCAAGCTGCATTGACTGCATCTTTGTTGCAAGAATTCAAAAGAATGTCTTTGAATAGCGTTCAGACGATAGCTAAAAGTGTCTTAGATTTCATTAATAAACGAAATGGCATTTCAATAATGACTTTCAATTGCCAAAGTTTACATAGTCACAAATACGATTTACAAGATTCTGTTACGAGACAAACGAATGTGTTACGCGTGATAATCCGATTGAAATACCTAATTTCAATTGTATTGTTCAATTCAAATGAGATGCTGTTCCAAAAGTTGGGGTATCTTTTCACCAAAATAGTAATAATGTTACTAATATTATGACTCCGAATATTGAAATAAATATTGAAGACGTTAGCGATGTTAATGTTAGACGCTCATTTGTTGGAGATATTTGTGCATGCTTATACAAACTTAGAAATGCCCTCACATAGTCATGGTAGCAATATACATTTCTCCGAATCCAAAATTGGACCAGGTGGAGCATTTTATTCATCGCACTTTACTGGAGTACACTGAAGAAGGGTCGAAATTACTTGGTACAAATGATAAAAAATTTCCACTTATCTTGGCTGGCGATTTCAACATTAACTTTGCTGATAAAAAATCAGAGCGGTTGACAATTTTTCTTTTGGAAAAAATGAATTTAAAAATGAATAATGATCCATAAGAATCCACAACAAAATATGGGACCACTAATGACGCAGTATTTTTCAGATATTTAGGAGACATTAAGTCTCAAACTTATGTTTTCTATTTCAGTTACCATAAACCTATAGTTTCAATTATAAACATTCCTGAATAATCAACATGTATTGTAAGATAAATAAATATTTCAAATCAACACATTTTGAATAGATGATATTCAATAGCTTTACCGCGGCAGTCCTCAAGTCCCACACGTATTTCTTCTCATATCAGATTTATTAAGCTAGATTTTGAGCGATCTTAAACATCATTCAATTTCACACTAAAAAGGTATTTTTGATGAAACTCGATACTGTGCACCGTTTTCTAAATATTTTGATTTGAAAATTATGAAGCAATAACCGATGCTAATATAAAGTATTGATGAAGTCATTATTTATTATTATTTATTAGGCACGATGAAGCTCCACGTCACATTGATAGAAGGTGTCGTAATAGGTTGAGTAACCATTTTCCGAATCGATGGATTGGTAGAGGTGCAAAAGCTCCGACAACTTGGTACGAACAGTGTAACCAGCGCCCTTTATGAGAGTCAGACATCAAAACAAAAAATATTCTTTGCCAGTAGAGTCGACAAAATCGTAAAATACGTGTATATTTTTCTCTTCTTTATCGCCCTGTATCTTGAATATGGATGGCGTAACGAAAATTTCTCACTGAACAAACCCCTATTATTTTTCAGTTTTCTATCTATCCTAGAGAGGGGGTCACCTGCTTCTGAAACACCCTGTATATTCACGAAATATGTTATTTATAAGCATCATAGTTTCTGAGAATACCACGTAGAATCGCACTGTAGGAAATTGCATATATCCAAAGATATAATTTTCACATATATTGTGAAAATATAATTCAATCCAGTCCAATCCGACATGAATAAAAACAAATACTCGAAAATTACATTTCAACTGACATAAGGAACATCACCATCACTCATTTTTTTCGTTCATTATTAAGTACAGGGTATATAAAATTGCTTGTTCCTGGCTACTTCTGGTACTTCAAGACTAGATAAATGAAAACGTTTAAAATATGAAGTTATTCTAGAAGTACCAGAGAAACAGCCAAAATCGAGCAATTTGGGATATTCTGTACACTCGCTTAAAAATTGAATATACTGACCAACAAAAGCAGTTTGCGTCACTTCTTTTGAAACACCTCTTCTTCGAATCAACCGAAATTCAACAATTATTACTAAATATATTCGTGACGATGAGGAATGCGAATGCTTGCCGCCAGATATGAAGACATGTCATCCAACGCAGAAGATAAATGGTGTTCAGTTTTCTTAAGTTTCTCGAAGATTGAGAAAGTTCTTCCCACGAAAACAACCAGCCGTTTTTACCACTCAATGTTATTGAAGTATGCGGTACGAAAGTATGAGATTAAATCAAGAACATTCTTCAGGAAAATGCATTTTTTTAATCAGAAAATAAATCGATTTGGATCCTTGAAGTTTCAAATATAAACAATGATCTCAACATTTTTCATTTGAAATAAGTCACTAGTGCACCATTCCTTTTTCAATTAAAATTGAGATCAACTGATTACGGCAGTTTCGTGCGGAAAGCTAACACTTATCGCAAATGTTGGGAAAATAACTACACTGCGCAAAAAAATTAACGCACATTATGGAAATCACAAATTTACAAATGAAGGTGTTCTCAATGATAATTATTTTTATCAGAATTATGCATGCATATGTTATCCACTTTCAACGCTTTTCTTCAATACAGATGTTTTTTCCCAGCAGAAATAAAAAAGATGATATTATCAGATTTTGAATGTATTGGCTTCATTCTAAAATCAGTTGTTCTGGATCAATTCTAGTGATCAATAGTTTTTCTTTCGTTTGATTTTCTACACTCGATCGCTACGCAACGCGAAACACGCAATTTTACCCAAGAGGAATGTGCCCAAGCGGTAGTTTTGCGAGAAGAAGGGTGGACATACACAAGAATTGCAGAAAGGTTTGGAGTTTCCCATACAAGTGTGTCCAGAATGTTGCAACGATTCACGGAGACAGGTATGAATGTCCGAAGACTAGGATAGGCTAGACCACAGGTAACAATTGCCATTCAAGAACGTTACTCGAAAATTTCTTCGTTGAGACAACGGTTTGCAACCGCTCGCCTCCTTCAAAATCAGCTTGAGCAAACTCATGGGGTGCAAATTATCACTCAGACAATAAGAAATCGCCTCAGAGAATATGATTTAAGGCCTCGTGTCGCGGCAAGAGGCATAGCTCTTACCCCAGCCCATCGAAGAGAGCGTTTGGATTTTGCGAGAGAGCATATCCATTGGGAAGAGGCCGATTCTGAAAGAGTTCTCTTCACAGATGAGTCTAGATTCTGCCTCTACCATTGTGATCGACGTTACCTTGTATAAAGACGTCCACATGAAAGATATTTTCAGTGCAATTTCCTAAATACTACTGGTTTCGGAGAGGATCGATTATGGTATGGGCTCGCACAGACCTAGTGGTCGTTGATAATGGAGCTATGAATGCTAATAAGTGTATCGTTCAGGAGTGCCTTGAAGAGGTTGAAGTCTCTCGAATGGAATGGCCAGCAAGAAGTCCAGATCTCAATCCGATTGAGCGGGTTTGGGACAACCTGAATAGAAGGCTTAGAAGTTTAGACAATCATCCAGCTGCTTCCCAGAAATCTGGGAAGGATTAGATCAGAACATTTTAAGATCTCTCATTTTGAATATGAACCGTCGTTGCCGAGCTGTAATTAACGCAAGGGGTGGAAATACCAAGTATTAAATCACTTATCAGCATTTCAGTATTTTGAGAATTGTTCATTTCTCTTCTTTCACATAAGATTCGGTGAAATCCTGAATTTTTATTCCATTTTATGTGTCTTGTTTCATTCAAAATCTTCCCGAGAGAACATAAAAAATAATTTATAAAGTCAATGTAGAGTAAACTTTCATTAAAATCGAGATATTCAGAATGTGCGTTAATTTCTTTGCGCAGTGTATTCCTACCCGATAATCGATATTCATCATAGTAGATACCTCAGCTACCCCAGTGGGCATATTCATAAATCAGACATAAGAATTCTTCATGACTTTGACATTCATTTCAACTAACATTTAGATCAAGTATGACCCGTTTCGAATATAGACAGTGACGTAACTCGCGGATATGATTCCCTTCATTTTTCAGTAACCTTTCACTGCATCGATGTGTATAATTAATATTCGGTAGAGCAATAAAGCTGTGATTTAACGGCACAGTTTTCTCTGTCAGATCGTGAACTACGGCAGATACATTGATAATGATTTGTTGCCTGTTACGTTATGGTTTCGTTTCTGGGTTTGGTTGTTTCTTGTTAAAGGCGATCTGAACAGATAGGAATGAGTAATACGCTGCTCTACATAAGTTAAGTAATAAAGTGAGGCGTTGTAGGAGTCTGTTTTGTAGTGTCTTCTTCTGGTCACTGTATACTATTCTGTGTCATCCTACGAAAACTTCACTCCTGGCACTGAAATGAAAATTTGGAAATTGAGGAACAATTTTAGCTCTTTGCGTAATAGCAAATACAACCCTCTAACGGAGCTCAGCACAACTCCTTGATTCAAAAAAGAGATGAAGGATGTTGCAATACCTCATTTTGAAGAATGGTTGAATTTGTCTGTCTGAACATGAATAAAATACACTGCACAAAAAAAATTAACGCACATTCTGAAAATCTCAATTTTAATGAAAGTTAGCCCTACATTGACTTTATAACTTATTTTTTATGTTCTATCGGGAAGGTTTTGAACGAAACAAGACAATTTAAATGGAAGAAAAATTCAGGATTTCATCGAATCTTATGTAAAAGAAGAGAAATGAATAATTTTCAAAATACTGAAATGTTGATAAGTGATTCAATACTTGGTATTTTCACCCCTTGCATTAATTACAGCTCGGCAACGACGGTTCATACTCAAAATGAGTGCTCCTAAAATGTTCTGATCTAGTCCTTCCCAGATTTGTCGGAGTTGGATTCCTAAGTCATTAAGAGTAGCTGGATGATTTTCTGAACTTCTCAGCCTACTATTGAGGTTGTCCCGAACCTGCTCAATCGGATTGAAATCTGGACTTCTTGCTGGCCATTCCATTCGAGAGATTTCAACCTCTTCAATGTACTCCTGAGCGATGCGCGCACGATGGGGTCTGGCATTATCGTCCAAGAAAATGAAATTTTCACCAATGGATGGGACAAATGGTACTACATGCTTTTCAAAAATGTTCCTCATATACTTATCAGCATTCATAGCTCCATTATCAACGACCACTAGGTCTGTGCGAGCAGTCAAAGATATTCCACTTCATACCATAATCGATCCTCCCCCGAAACCAGTAGTATTCAGGAAATTGCACTGAGAATATCTTTCATGTGGACGTCTGTATACAAGGGAACGTCGATCACAATGGTAGAGGCAGAATCTAGACTCATCTGTGAAGAGAATTCTCTCCCAATCGGCCTCTTCTCAATGGATATGCTCTCTCGCAAAATCCATCGCCCTTCGATGGACTGGGGTAAGAGCTGGGCCTCTTGCCGCGATACGAGGCCTTAAATCATATTTTTTAAGGCGATTTATTATTGTCTGAGTGCTAATTTGCACCCCATGAGTTTTCTCAAGCTGATTTTGAAGGAGGCGAGCGGTTGCAAACCGTTGTCTCAACGAATAAACTCACAAGTAACGTTCTTGAATGACAGTTGTTACTCGTGGTCTACCCTGTCCTGGTCTTCGGACATTCATACCTGTCTCCCTGAATTCGCTGCAACATTCTGGACACACTTGTATGGGAAACTCCAAACCTTTCTGCAATTATTGTGTATGTTCACCCTTCTTCTCGCAAAACTACCGCTTGGGCACATACTGTATTGAAGAAAAACGTTGAAAGTGGATAACATATGCATGCATAATTCTGATAAAAATAAGTATCATTGGGAACACCTTCAGTTGTAGAATAAATTTGAGATTTCCATAATGTGCGTAAATTTTTTTGCGCAGTGTATAAATTCTGATGCAATTATATTAGTGACTGATCATGGATGATGGTTTTTCGTAAGAAAAAGCAGATATACAAGGCAAAGACTTTTTCCAGTTAGTATAGCCTTATTAATTTTAAAATTTTTGAATATTAGTTGGAATATTCTCAACAAGTTATTATGTACGTTATTTCCACAAAAATTTCACACAAAAACAATACTATTTTGTTTTGTTTCAAATTGTATTGTATTTTTCACTTTGGCTGTAGTAGAGGGTTTTCATTAAATTTCCCTACTAAATTTCAACTATTTAATGATGAAGTTTAAATTCTTCGAACTATTCATCGTTCTATGTCACCTATTTCATTTGAGCATTGAGGAGGTCCCACATTTCAAAATATGACAAGTTGAATTTCAAAATCTTCCCAAATCAACCGAAAATGCCTTACACAAACAATGGAAAAATTCTAAAACTTCCAACTTTAACCCCCAACCCTCAGAACCAAGGGATGAATAGGTTTGTAAGAGACCAATTCTGCAAATTCTGATGCTAGTGGTGTGAAAATTAACATAGGGATGACTGCTTGTTTTGAATTTCAAAAACAGATCCAAGATATCCCTGAAAATTTCATTTGGGTTTTCTCTACCAGTCTCTGAAACAAGAAACAATAAAAAAAAATTTTTTAATAATAGAAGAAAAGCCCCTGCTTAAAACTTGAGCACTAATTTGTCGGTTGCCAAATGTCAATTAAAAAATCAAAATATTTTCACGATTCTGCGAAGTTGTATGAAGAATAAAAATTGTCTGACGAAGGAGTCTGATTAGACTCCGACACTTCACCCTCCAGAGTTCATAGTGTTTTCTTTTTGTTCATTGTTAGTCAACAATTTTTTCTTGTAAAGTTTTCGCCCCTGACAAATTAGTGCTCAAGTTTTAAGCAGGCGTCTTCCTTCTATTGTTGAAAAAAATTTTCTAACTTTTTCTTGTTTCAGAGATTGGGGGAGAAAACCCAAATAAAATGTTCAGGAATATGCAATGACCTCCTAGAAAATATTTCAATAGATAACAGATCCAAGAAGTTGAATTAAGAAAAAAATTAAGCTCTCTCAAAATGTGTCATCTGTACTTATATCAATGATTTTATCATAATCAACTTATAACGATAATGAAATCCAAAAACATTTTCATGTTGTTGCCAAAAAGAGACCACACATCTCACATTATTAAAAAATATCAGATCCCATGTGTAGCCAATCTGCTAACTCTACACTCTTCAACTTCACATGTCCTTATTCCACAAACTCTACACCTTGGACAAAATGAGTGACGTGAGCATAAGGTAAAAAAGTTTGTTCGCTTTTTGACAATAGAGAACATTTTACGTGAAAATGTTTTGGGTTTGATGAATCTTCTTGCTTATTTTGAGGTCTAGAATTCTTCAAGATATTGAAACGTCTGTTTTGAACATCCGGTATATGACTTGATGCGCCATAATCGCAGGATATATCTCTCAACTTTCTTTCCGATTAATTGGCATGACATTGTCGTTGTAGCTTGATATCCATCAGAGAAATCCTTGACATCATGAAATCGTGATATCGGTAGATGCGATCGTATTACAGCCTATCGTAACAGGCTCCAGGTTGGTTGATTTAATTGAACATTTCAGAAAATATACAACGAAGATGGATGAAGACTATATTGTGTAAGGTTTTGCTCCGAATTAAATTACATGGTGATGGAATTAAATACACCGCGCAAAAAAATTAACGCACATTATAAAAATCTCGAATTTATTCTACAACTGAAGGTGTTCTCAATGATAATTATTTTTATCAGAATTATGCATGCATATGTTATCCACTTTCAACGTTTTTCTTTAATACAGATGTTTTTTCCCAGCAGGAATGAAAAAGATGATATTATCAGATTTTGAATGTATTGGCTCCATTCTAAAATCAGTTGTTCTCGATCAATTCTAGTGATCAACAGTTTTTCTTTCGTTTGATTTTCTACAGTCGATCGCTATCCAACGCGAAACAGGCAATTTGAACCAAGAGGAATGTGCCCAAGCGGTAATTTTGCGAGAAAAGGGTGGACATACACGAGAATTTCAGAAAGGTTTGGAGTTTCCCATACAAGTGTGTCCAGAATGTTGCAGCGATTCAGGAAGACAGGTATGAATTTCCGAAGACCAGGACAGGGTAACAACTGCCATTCAAGAACGTTACTTGAGAGTTTCTTCGTTGAGACAACGGTTTGCAATCAGCTTGAGATAACTCATGGGGTGCAAATTAGCCCTCAGAAAATAAGAAATCGCCTCAGAGAATATGATTTAAGGCCTCGTGTCGCGGCAAGAGGCCCAGCTCTTACCCCAGCCCATCGACGGGCGCGTTTGGATTTTGCGAGAGAGCATATCCTTGGAAAGAGGCCGATTGGGAAAGAGTTCTCCTCACAGATGAGTCTAGATTCTGCCTCTACCATTGTGAACGACGTTCCCTTGTATACAGACGTCCACATGAAAGATACGCTCAGTGCAATTTCCTGAATACTACTGGTTTCGAGGGAGGATCGATTATGGTATCTGGTGGATACCATCTTTGACTGCTCGCACATACCTAGTGGTCGTTGATAATGGAGCTATGAATGCTGATAAGCATATAAGGAACATTCTTGAAGAGCATGTAGTGCCATTTGCCCCATACATCAGTGAAAATTTCATTTTTATGGACGATAATGCCAGACCCCATCGTGCGCGCATCGTTCAGGAGTACCTTGAAGAGGTTGAAGTCTCTCGAATGGAATGGCCAGCAAGAAGTCCAGATCTCAATCCGATTGAGCAGGTTTGGGACAACCTCAATAGAAGGCTGAGAAGTCCAGAAAATCATCCAGCTACTCTTAATGACTTAGGAATCCAACTCGGAGAAATCTGGGAAGGATTAGATCAGAACATTTTAAGATCACTTATTTTGAGTATGAACCGTCGTTGCCGAGCTGTAATTATTGCAAGGGGTGGAAATACCAAGTATTAAATCACTTATCAGCATTTTAATATTTTGAAAATTGTCCATTTCTCTTCTTTCGCATAAGATTCGGTGAAATCCTGAATTTTTCTTCCATTTAATTTGTCTTGATTCGTTCAAAACCTTCCCTAGAAAACATAAAAAATAAGTTAGGTATAAAGGGGCAGGAAGACCTAGGTCTTAAGCATTTCGAAACATTGTTTCAATGAATATTTTTATTACCACTACTAAGTTATAAAGTCAATGTAGAGTTAACTTTCATTAAAATTAAGATTTTCAGAATGTGCGTTAATTTTTCTACTCAGTGTATGTATTGCTTTCATTTGAAAATAAGTTGTGGGACAAGTTAGTGCACAAGTTTCACGCAGGGGTCTTTCTCCTATTTTCTAAGTGATTTTTGTTTCAGGGACTTTGAGAAAAACTTCTAAAAAATTTTCAAGAAAAATGCCAAAGCTTCACGTAAATTATTTTACATTTTTTGAGGTTTCTAATGAGCTTTCAAAATATTTGTTACTTCAAAACTGTATTTAATAATTGGTGTTCATCATGTGTCATTGTGTAATTTCACCAAATATGAAGAAAATTTTTTTCTTGTGGGTTTTCTGATGTTCATTTACATAATATCTTAATGTTACAGCTATGGGGATACTGTGCCTGAATATCTCATAAATTTTCCTGGTAAAAAACACGTCATCGATCTCCAAAAATTAATTCTTACAAAATCTTTCCAGGACGAGTTGATAGGTTCACTTTCCTTTTTCCTCTGTAACACTTGTAGTACTATATGAGACGGTAGGATGTCTTTGATGTTTATGTGATCCACCTCACTTCGGCGTATCATTAATCTCTATTTAACCTCGGGCATCCAATTCACTCTCACTCTTCTTGTGTGACCCACTGAGGAACGAATTCGTTCCATTGTAGCATTCAGGATAACGGCCGAGATATAATGAATTGCATAATTCAGATAATGTAAACAATGAGGTGGAATTTTATGGTAGAATAATTTCTTCCGTTTTGTTGATCGGACGCCGTGAATTCTTGTTGAATAATGATTATTAGGTACCGTGTCATTGTGCTTCAGCTTCAGTCATTTTCGTTGTACGATTGAGTTGTCTTTCGACACAGGAAAACCCTTTAGGTTTTATACAGGTTCTACAAACAGAGAAGCAGCATGAGGATTAACAGTGTAAACTTGATTGAGAAAGTTTTGAAGACCATCAAATAGCACGAAACACAAGATAGAATACTGCTTTCATCAGAAATTGATCATTTCTAAACTCAATCACCAATTGCTGACGATTAAACAAATTATACTCCAACATCTAATTGCCATCATAAAAGTAAATCTCCCATCTTTAATGGAAATGATTAGTCTTCTAGAATGTGCAGCACATGATCTCTGTCGTGCCGTAGGTACATTTAAACTCAATTGGTATTCTGAAAAAGAGACAAGATAGACATTATGTGTATGAACGACCTACGTGAGCACGATTTGATTCCTTCGTGGTGTATACTTAAAACTTCGATAAAAAAAAAAGTGGGACGATAGATGTATTACGGGATTATGGCAAGTCGACCAATTGCCACATTCCACCGAAAATAGAGAAAATAAGAGGTTCTGAAATGCATCCATAATACAGGTCGGTAGTACATGAATCTAAATATCTGCAGTATGACAAGAGAAATCTGTCTCTGTGTTTTTTTGGAAATGATAAATGAATAATGTAGTAAATTGCAATATTGAATTATTTATAAGAACTCTGTACGTGATAATTTATTGAAATGATGAAGTGCAATGATGATTGAAGAGAAGCAAACAAAAACGTACACATTTCTCGTTTATCGTTTAATTTTCTCATACCTACTGAGTGGCCTAACAAAAATTTAACAGAAAAATTTCGACAGTAGGTACATAAATGATGTATCAGTGAGTGCACTTTTCAAGATTTCAGTTGTCAATTTTTTTTCTCAATTCGGTTGGGCAGAAAAGCTTCAAATTTGTTCTTAATTGCTTCAGAAGAATACTTTAACTTCACGTAATAGTCTGAGATTGGAAACTACATCGACCTTCACCGAGCTGATATTAGAATAAAACCCATTTCATGCTAAATTCCCCATTCCTGAAAACTTAATTTGGGATTTGGGTTTTCTCTCCCAGTCTCTGAAACAAGAAACAATAAGAAAATATTTCATATAAAAGAAGAAAGGCCCCTGCGTAAAAATTTGAGCACTAATTTGTCAGGGGCCAAAACTTTACAAGAAGAAATTGTTGCCTAACAATGAACGAAAAGAAAACACTTTGAACTCTGAAGCGTAACGTTTCGGAGTCTAAATCAGACTCCTTCGTCAGACAATTTCTAGTTTTCATACAACTTTGTAGAATCTTGACAATATTTGTCACGATTTTTCAAGCGAATTTACTCATGAATCTTTTGAAAATTGTTCGTTATAGCTAGCTTCTCGTAAAAAACAAATTCAAATATCAAACTTAACTAATTCAAGCAGCACTCTATTTTGTGGGTTACCATACCAGGTGTTTAAAAAAAGTCACGGTTCTAAAAAATAAATTTAATGGAGAACTCACGAAGTATTCAGTTAGTACAGGGTGATTCACTTATCTTGGTAACCCCAATTTCCTCGAAAACGTCCGAATATTTTTTGATTCTGTGAATGGCGTTTTGAACAAGTCAGTGTCGACTTGAGATGCGCATGAAAATCTGCGGAATAAATAAAGACCCCAGGCGTCGCGGCGCTATCAAAAATTTTTTCTCCAGGGACATACCTTTTTTATCATGTCATTTGAAAGATAATTTCATTTTGAACTTTTTTTTCGAATACAATTTTTATCCATTACTAACCTTCAGCGATCTGCAGCGTGCTTTATGTTAATTCTATTCCATTCATTTTTTTCTGTATTGTGGTAGTATGCCTTTGTTTGGATACATAGATATGATTTTGTGCCTTGAAATCAAGAAGGCTAGTTTTCTAGTCAATGTGCCTCTTCAAATAAGATAAAATATGTGGCTACAGCAAGATGGGGCTCCATGTCACAACCATTGTGAAGAGATATTCAGATCAAAAATTCGAAAATAAATTGATAGAAACCAATGGACCCATCAAGTATCGCCAGACCTAAAGCTCATGGGTTATTTTCTGAGGGGTACCCTCAAAAATATGGTATACCAAACTGATTCTAATAACTTGGACCATTCGAAAATGAAGATAAGAAACGCATGTGCCCAAGTAGACCCTTATATTCTGACCAAAGTAACTGATAATGAAATATAGGAATGATATAACTTATGTATGGATCATAATGGCCTGGTATATAGAACAAATGATTCAAAATGATTCGTTTGTTATAAAAAAAATGTTTATTGTTATAAGATATAATATTTAATGAATATAATAATGTTACAGAACCTCCGTTATTTTACGAAACAAAATCATATCTAGGTCATCTAACCATTATGATCAATATATAAGTTATAACATTTCCCTATATCATTATAAGTTACTTTGGTCAAAATGAAAGGGTCCATTTATTTTCGAATTCTTGATCTCAATATCTCTTCACAACGGTAGCGTTGTGGCATGGAGCCCCATCTTACTGAATCCACATATTTAATCTCATTTGGGGAGGCAGATTATTTAAAGAATTAGTCTTTTTGAATTCAAGGCACAAAATCATATCTATGTCTCCAAATAAAGGCATACTACCACAATACAGAAAAAAATAAATAGAATAGAATTAACATAAAACACGCTGCAGATCGCTGACGGTTAGAAATGGATGAAAATTGTATTCGAAAAAAAAGTTCAAAATGAAATTATCTTTCGAATGACATGATAAAAAAGGTATGTCCCTGGAGAAAAAATTTTTGATAGCGCCGCGACGCCTTGCGTCTTTATTTATTCCGCAGATTTTTATGCGCATCTCAAGTAGACATTGACTTGTTCAAAACGCCATTCACAGAATGAAAAAATATTCGGACGTTTTCGAGAAAATTGGGGTTAAAAAGATAAGTGAATCACCCTGTATGGTCCTTTATCGTTACACGGTATACTCACCTCAGACCTCTCTTTCGTTCATTTCATGGCGCGTCGAAATTCCAATCCTCAAAACTCGTTAAAATCCATTAGGACCAACTTTTTTGCAGGCAACCCTTCATCAACTTTTCACAATGAAACCGCGCTCGTGGTGATATAATTTTTCTTCTATTATCGCACTGAAATTAACTGATTTCGACAAACCTGTTCAAACCGGGCAACCCAGTACTTCGTCCAGGTAAATAGTAGGCAACCCTTCGTCTACATATTCAATAGGTTTCATATTATGAGTCCAGTATACAATTTTCTTATTACCATGATGTTTCTAAAGAACATGAAAAATTGTTTTAAAAAAAATACGTGTTACACTCGAGGACTGCCGCGATAAAGCTATTGCATAGCATCTATTCAAAAATAAGAAGATAATATTGTTGATTTAAAATATTTATTTATCTTACAATACATGTAGGTTATTCAGGAATGTTCAACATTGGAACTATAGGTTTATGGTAACTGAAATAAGAAACATAAGTTTGAGACTTAATGTCCTCTAAATATCTGGAAAATACCGCGTCAATAGTGGTCCCATATTTTGTTGCGGATTCTTGTGGATCATTATTCATTCTTAAATTCAATTTTTCCGAAAGAAAAGTTGTCAACCGCTCTGATTTTTTATCAGTGAGTTAATGTTGATATCGCCAGCCAAGATAAGTGGAAATTTATTACCATTTGTACAAAGTATTTTCGACCCTTCTTCAGTGTACTCCAGTAAAGTGCGATGAATAAAATGCTCTACCTCGTCCAATTTTGGATTAGGAGAAATGTAAATTGCTACCATGACTATGTGTAGGCCATTTCTAAGTTTGCATAAGCATGCACGAATATCTCAAACATGTGAGCGTCTAGTAATAACATCGCTAACGTCTTCAATGTTTATTTCAATATTCGGAGTCATCATAATATTAGTAACACTATTACTATTTTGGTAAATAGCTGCTGCACCTTTTGGAACAGTATCTCGTTTGAATTGAGCAACACAATTAAAATTAGGTATTTCAATCGGATTATCACGCGTCATGAATGTTTCGGTAGAAAGTAACCATTGGTTTGTCTCGTAACCGAATCTTGTAAATCGAATTTATGACTATGTAAACTTTGGAAATTGAAAGTCATTATCGAAATACCATTTCTATTACTAATGATATCTAAGACACTTTGGACTATTGTCTGAACACCATTTAAAGACAGTCTTTTAAATTCATGCAACAAAGATGCAGTCGATGCAGCTTGCCTTCGATTAGGATAAATCTTAAACGCAGATTTATCATTTTTTGTCGTAATATAAAATTTTTCAATATTAATCACCCGAGAGAGTCCAACATAGACGAGTTCCTGAGAATCTGATTTACTAAACTCATATACTATTTCGTCAAATGTTCCACCTTGCGACTTATGTATAGTTAGAGCAAAAGCTGAAGTTAATGGAAATTGTTTGCGTTTGGCTATACATTTTCTATCCGATGTTAATGAGATATTTGCTGTTCGTAATTCAATGGGAACAGCGAGATTGCCGACTCCATTTTGCACTGCTAGAGTGGCTGCACGCATCCGTCTTGTCGTAAACACCCAAACACCGTGCCGAAGTCTGCCAAACTGAACCGACGATACACGGCTGTGTTAGGTTTTTCCGTTACGGAATTTCTACATTCGCTCGCCGCACTCAAAGCCTGAGATAAAAGCTATGCAATAGCTCAATAATTAAAAATATTTTGTCTAGGATTTTTTAGGCTAACTCTCCTTAATATATTACCTAACATTTGAAATTTACTATAAAAAAGATTTCATTCTATTATCAGCTCGGCGAAGGTCGATGTAGGTTCGGATCTTTCACTATAAGGAGTTCAGAAAACTTTAATCCAATGTGTAATTATCTCGTTAAACCCGTGGAGTGAAAAAATTCTACTCCTATTCAAGATGTAGCGAGAATAAATAAATCGAGCTACGAGAGTGTATTGCGAGTATCAATCTTGTCTGGCCATTGTATTCCAAATTGCAGCTCATTCCGAATTCCGTACGGTCAAGAAGAGCTTGTACTCAATTACCAGAGGCCTCTTGTAAACAGACATTGGTAATTTCATCATGGGAAATCGAGCAGAAGCACTTTCTTTAAATACGGCGCCTCAAAGGATTTGTGCCAAAGATATCGAAATTTACAGAGTGATCCAGATTCGTAAGCAGTAGTGTTGGGCAAGAGCAAGACCCAAGATATACAGGGTGAATGACGGAGACCGTTGATTAGAATGTTTCAAAGGAATACTCGAGATAAACACTTGAAGTTTTAAGCTATTGCATAGCTTTCATCTCAGGCTTTGAGCGCGGCGACCGAATGTGGAAATTCCGTAACGAAAAAACCTAACACAGCCGTGTATCGTCGGTTCAGTTCGGCAGACTTCGGCACGGTGTTTGGGTGCTTGCGACTAGACGGATGCGTGCAGCCACTCTAGCAGTGCAATCTGGCTGTTCCCATTGAATTACCAACGGCAAATATTTCATTAACATCGGATAGAAAATGTATAGCCAAACGGAAACATTTTCCATCAACTTCAGCTCTTGCTCCAACTATACATTAGTCGCAAGGTGGAACTTTTGACGAAATAGTATACGAGTATAGTAAATCACATTCTCAGGAACTCGTTTATGTTGCACTCTCGGATGACTAATATTGAAAAATTGTATATTACGACAAAAAATGATAATTCTGCATTTGAGTTTTATCATAATCGAAGGCAAGCTGCATCGATTACATCTTTGTTGCAAGAATTCAAAAGAATATCTTTGAATAGTGTTCAGACGATAGCTCAAAGTGTCTCAGATTTCATTAGTAATAGAAATGGCATTCCAATAATGACTTTCTATTGCCAAAGTCTACATAGTCACAAAAACGATTCACAAGATTCAGTTACGAGACAACCAATGTGTTTATTTTTACCGAAACATGCATGACGCGTTATAATCCGAATTTAATTCCTTATTTCAATTGTAGTGTTCAAGTCAAAACGAAATACTGGTCCAAAAGGTGGGGTACCTATCTACCAAAATAGTAATAATGGTACTAATAATATGACTCCGAATATTGAAAAAAATATTGAAGACGTTAGCGATGTTAATGTAAGACTTTCATTTGTTCGAGATATTTGTGCATGCTTATGCAAACTTAGAAATGGCCTACAATAGTCATGGTAGCAATTTACATTTCCACGAATTCAAAACTGGACGAGGTAGAGCATTCTATTTATCGCACTTTACTGGAGTACACTGAAGAAGGGTCAAAAATACTTGGTAAAAATGGTAATAAATTTCCACTTATCTTGGCTGGCGATTTCAACATTAACTTCGCTGATAAAAAATTAGAACGGTTGACAACTTTTCTCTCGGAAAATTTGAATTTAAAAATGAATAATGATCCACAATAATCCACAAAAAAATATGGGACCACTATTGACGCGGTATTTTCCAGATATTTAGAAGACATTAAGTCTCGAACCTACTTTTAAATCAACAATATTATCTTCTTATTTTTGAATAGATGCTATGCAATAGCCTTACCAAGGCAGTCCTCGTGTGCCACACGTAAGTTTTTTTGATTCTGGAAAACCATAAATATTTGATTTAACCGGAAATGCTTCAATGTGCAAGGTGAACAAACTTAGATGTTTCAGAACTACAACTTTCAAATGAGGAGATACCTTTATGCAAAATCTGACATCCCATTCTCGTTTTCTTTTTCTGATGAATAAACGAGAGTAATAATCATTTTCATTCATTTCAGCGCTAATACAACGTCGTTACGAGTAAAAATAAATAAATAGTTCAACTAGACAGCGGTCCTTGTAGAACTGCTCTCGATTTGCTGGTCAGTGAGTTGAACAGCCTGTATAAAATTATTCACACGATTTCTCATAGTTTTGTTGTGTCAAGGGAAGTCGAGCACTCGCAATCTCAATTAAACGAATTATTTATTCATTAAATGAGCTGCAAAACAGAGAAAATCGGTTGCTGGTACTCGACATTTCTGCAGATAAACAGATAAGTAGATGATTACGGGAATTATGGATAGTTTGTTAATTTTTTACATAATTTCTTCTTATAGTTTCTGTCCTATAAATTATAATACTTTGTATCAAGAAGTTTTAATATAGTTCAACTACATATTCAATGATAAAATATACCATTCTCTCGAATAAAATTCTTTCAAAAATTGATTACCTATCCCTTGCAATAATAGTTCAGAACGTAAATGTATCCGACAAATTGCTGTAGGTATCTGTAATCCTTGACCATATTCTTAAATTTCAACATTCTTGCGAACAATAAATCATTCATATGAATTGATACATCTCTATGAGTCACACAGCAATGCATTATTATGTTTTTATGAGAAACCATATTTGTTTCATATCTAGCTCCCTTGAGTTTTAAAATAGCATCAAGAAGTACCAGGTCAGTTGTGGACGTAGGAAATTTTTTTATGTCCTTCAGGGATTTATGGTGACTTTTCAGCCTTGAAAAGTAAAATAAATACCTCATGAAGCTTTTTCTACTTTTCGAGAAAATGAGCCGACAGTAGTTCTTCTTAGAAGAAATTATTCGCATTTTATTGCTCATGCCATTTCTTTGATTCAGCATATTGCATTTGATATGTTCTGAAGCTTTCGTCTATGCTAGTTCTTGAAACTCATAATCTGACACAATTCCGACTTATTTATCATCTGTTATTATAAATTACACACGCAAAAAAATTAACGCACATTCTGAAAATCTCAATTTTAATAAAAGTTAACTCTACATTGACTTTATAACTTATTTTTTATATTCTCTCGAAAAGGTTTTGAACTGAAAAATACACATTAAATTAAAGAAAAATTCAGGATTTTACCGAATCTAAAAGAAGAGAAACGAACAATTTTCAAAATACTGAAATGCTGATAAGTGATTTAATACTTGGTGTTTCCACCCCTTGCGTTAATTACAGCTCGGCAACGACGGTTCATACTCAAAATGAGTGATCTTGGAATGTTCTAATCTAATCCTTCCCAGATTTCTCCGAGTTGGATTCCTAAGTCATTAAGAGTAGCTGGATGATTTTCTGAACTTCTCAGCCTTCTATTGACGTTGTTCTAAACCTGCTCAATCGGATTGAGATCTGGTCTTCTTGCTGGCTATTCCATTCGAGAGACTTCAAGCTCTTCAAGGTACTCCTGAACGATGCGCGCACGATGAGGTCTGGCATTATCGTCCATAAAAATGAAATATTCACCAATGTATGGGGCAAATGGCATTACATGCTCTTCAAGAATGTTGTTCATAACTTATCAGCATTCATAGCTCCATTATCAACGACCACTAGGTCTGTGCGAGCAGTCAAAGATATTTCACCCCATACTATAATCGATTCTCCCCCGAAACCAGTAGTATTCAGGAAATTGCACTGAGAATATCTTTGATGTAGACGTCTGTATACCAGGGAACGTCGATCACAATGGTAGAGGCAGAATATAGACTCATCTGTGAAGAGAACTTTCTCCCAATCGGCCTCTTCCCAATGGATATGCTCTCTCGCAAAATCTAAATGCGCCCTTCGATGGGCTGGGGTAAGAGCTGGGCCTCTTGCCGCGACACAAGGCCTGATATCATATTCTCTGAGGCGATTTCTTATTGTCTGAATGCTAATTTGCACCCCATGAGTTTGCTCAAGCTGATTTTGAAGGAGGCGAGCGGTTGCAAACCGTTGTCTCAACGAAGAAACTCTCAAGTAACGTTCTTGAATGGCAGTTGTTACCCGTGGTCTACCCTGTCCTAGTCTTCGGACATTCATACCTGTCCCTCTGAATCGCTGCAACATTCTGTACACACTTAATCAAACGAGAGAAAAACTATTGATCACTAGAATTGATCGAGAACAACTGATTTTAGAATGGAGCCAATACATTTAAAATCTGATGATATCATCTTTTTTATTTCTGCTGGGAAAAAACATCTGTATTGAAGAAAAACGTTGAAAGTGGATAACATATGCATTCATAATTGTGATAAAAATAATTATCATTGAGAACACCTTCAGTTGTAGAATAAATTTGAGATTTCCATATTGTGCGTTAATTTTTTTGTGCAGTGTATAATACAAAGCACCTGCTCTGAAATTCGTGAGCTGGTCATATCGGGCTCTGCCTTAGTACCACAGATTTTTACGATCTGGCAACATGGCAAAGAAGAATTGAAGAGGTTTCAGAGATATAACAAAAAAAATATCCATCAGCATCAATAATAATATCTTGAATTTCAATTCGATACTCATCTGAAATCATAAAAGCCGCATTAAAAAATTTTTCGTCTTATAACTAGATTAAGGTTTTCACCACCGATATGACAACATGTAGAGAGTCTTTTCAACTTATTGGCCGTGGTTTATGAAGAATTATTTCACCCAAAGTTTCGTCTAAGTTTATACGTCGACCGTTGAATTACTGACCGCTCTGTTGCAGGGTTCTAAGCCATTATTTATAGCTCTGCTATTGGCCCATCGGTCTTACCTATATAGACTTGATTCGCATCCTGTTTAAGACTGGGGACCATGATCCATGTACCAACAATGTTTAATTTTTTCTGAGCTACTGTTCGAGATTGTGTGGGCGAATTAGTTCACCTTGAACAGGGTTAAATAAAAAGCATGAATTTATCGTAACGTAGGCTGAAACCTCGTGGTCTACAAACCCTTCGTGTTCGAGACCATGAAAAGTGGCCCACGCCTTGTTATAACATTGTGAAGCGGATGTTGAATTGATGGTTTCGAAATTCAGAAGCACGTCCAGTGAAAGAATTAAAGAATTGGTAGGAGAACACACGAGAATTGGAATAAGAATTAAAATAAAGTTATTTTTGCGCATCTTCGAGTAGGTACCAATCCGAAAAAATTAAATGAAATTGTGAAGGGCCAAAATCCAGCACACTGTGAAAATGTACTGCTGAAGCTATCCCTTCATATAGATATGGTGAAGGCATGGTGAATCTGATCATCATGTGTACAACAGCTGTTTCGATAAATCTACCATATTGAACTAATTCATATTTTTGAAAGTATGCCTTTTTCTATCATATTTTTCATGCCAAAACTTAAGAAGTCAACAACAATATCTGAGCCTCTGGGGTAAGAAATTCAATATCCTTTTTTATTTCTAATAAAACAACCTCAACTTTTTAATCGAATCCCAAAGTAAGAATAAGCATTACCTTTTTTCTTGGAAAACAATTTCCATATAGGTGATATTTTTCGAATTAATGCTGAGTTACCTCATTCAGAAAATAACCGAGGGGTCTATGGTTTAATTTGTCCAAATGAAGCAAAAAAAAAATGGATTTTTTAACTACTCCTGCTGCAGGCGAAATCGCGAAATCTTCAACCATCTGGATTTTTTATATGTCAATTGAAAAATGAAAAATCATCGAAATGAATCATATTTTCGGAACTGTACTGTCTGAAGAATATAACAAAGTGCTTATCAACTTGACATCTCTGTCAGATTATCGGAAACCTCATATTTGAGATATCATGGATACCATAGAGAAAATACGATAATTTGTGGTATCCCAGAAAATATCCGATATCGAATATCTCTATGTAAAGGAAGTTGTTGTAGTACATAGTACAAGATAAAAATTAATTATATCACTCGATACTCATCTAGTGAAATGCTTATATACAGGGTATCATCTGCTCGATTTTGATTGTTTTAGATAATTCTGGACTACACCATTGCCAATTGGCATTCGGAAAACATCACTTGTATTTCAGATCATTCAATTGTATTCCATTGTACATCAAATGGTATTCAGATTTGTCAATTGAATTTAAGAAAATTTCAAATGAAATTCAATTGAGTTATCCGAAATACATTTGATGTTTTCTGAAATTCAATAGATTAATCTGGAATTCAATTGAAAATTTCTGAAATTAAAGTGTCTAATCTGAAATACAGTAGACAATTCTGAATTACACTTGGAAATGGTGTAGATAGATGAAAACTTTGAGAGGTGACCTGGGATCGATTTTCGTGAAAACACCATTAGTGAAATCTACCTATTTTTTTAATTTTGATATATGATGGATCTCTGAAATATGCCATAACTTTTTTATTTACGAATGTAGCTGAAAACGATAAAAACTACCTGGAAGCGGTTTTTCACCGGAAAACGGAAACAATATTAAATTGTTTTTCTCGTGGAAAAAAAAACACTTTTTTATTTTAAATACGAACGCAATTTTTTTCAACTTATATCATGAAAAAAATTTAAGAAGAAAACAATTTGGAATTATGGTTTATTCGCAGTGAAAAAGTGCTTGTTGAAAGTTTTTTAAATATTTTCGAAAATGTGGAAGTAATGGCACATTTTTGAAATCGAGAAAATATCAAAATTTTGATTTATCTTCAAAACAATAAAAGATATCGTGAAAAGGTTTTCACTACTGCCCAACACTCGTTTCAACGATTTTCCTATCTAGTCTAGATGTACCAGAAACAGCCAAAATCAAGCCATTTGGGATACCCTTTACACTATGTCCCAAATTGATTCAGATCTGAACCTCAGCTATTTTTGAAGATAGGGACATGTGGTTTCCGAGACTCTGTGTCACTTTTTTGTTAAACTTTTAAATCTGCAAACAGAAATTTTCCAACTACTTTTGTTCCTGAAATACAAGACTAAAACGAAAATGTGCACTTTCCGGAGAAGTAATTATTTCTCAGGCAATGTATGATATGAAAAAAAATTAAAACTGCTTTCAATTGATATTTTTATGTAGGCAGAAGTCAGTAGCGTATTTAAAAAAATTCTCAGAGCACTGATTTCAAGGTTGACCACAAACTTAATATTTTTCGAATGGAACACCCTGCATATTTTAACGTAAAATTTTTAAATTTTTTTTTTATTGATGTATCACAACCATACCTTCGAAGAATCTCAAAAATAAGAAAAATCCATATTTATGTTTGTTTTTTTATAGTAAAACATGAATTCTTCCACACATGCATGAAAGATGAACATGCATCAAAAAATTTCAAGATTTATATTGGATTTTTTTTTAATACATTTTCAAGTTCATGTTGAAGAGTAATGTTTTGATTTTATGTCTGAATATAATCAAATATCAAGCTCTGAGTCACTTAGCGTACCAACGAAGGAATGATGAAATACATATGTGAAAGAATTCATGGCTTTTTAAAGCTAAAATTTTTTGAGATTAAGTTGTATTCAGAAAAAAAAATGCAAACATTAGACTTTAAAATTTACATGATGTCCTATTTGAAAAATAACAAGTTTGTGCTCAATCTCAAAAATAGTGCTATGAAGTATATTTCAACTACGTCACGGATTTATACATAAAATATACAGGGTGCACCAAGTTCGACGGCTTATTAGGCGTTTTTAGAGAACTGGACCTATTTGAAATCTGAAAATTTGGATTATATTATTGTTTGACATTATCTACCGATCTAAAATATTCTGAACACTTTCAGTTATACGGGGAGTAAAAAAAAAAATTTCAAAAATTGTTGTTCAAAAATTGGGATCAAGATTGACCCATAACTTTCGTTTTTCGAATTAGAACCCTATTTTGTTTTGATTGTGTTCGATTGTACAAAGAAAAATTATGATAATGTTTCAACATGTTAATGCTCCTAAAATTAATAATTCTTGGTTTATTTAGGAATGCCTGATTGCATGTCGTACGTACCGTCAAAATCATAGAATCTGTTTCATATCAACAATGAACTTGGTCATAGAAGATAAATTACTCAAATAACTCACTAGTGACTTCCTCTTTTCTGAATTCATTTATCATTATCATTATCAGATTTCATGAATAGAAACAGAAAATCCTAAATAACTCAAGAATTAGTAATTTTAGGAGCATCAACATGTTGGACATTATCATCATTTTTCTTCGCACAAAATCCAACGCAATCATAAAAATATAGGGTTCTAATTTGGAAAACGGAAGTTATAGGTCGATCTCGATCCCAATTTTTGAGCATACATTTGGAACAACCTATGACAGGCTTTTCAAAATTCTGAAAATGTACAATATTTCAACATTCTTCGTCTTCAGAAATAGGAATAACAAATATAACGCCGAATACACCTATTTTCCTTTTTTCTTCGGTTTTTTCCCGATATTTTGAAAAGTATTTTGACGCAAGCAACGATTTGAGTACGAATGTATTTAGAATTGCATACTCTATCAAATTCGAAAACAAAAAAACAGGAAAAAAAATTTTTGAAATTTTTGTTTCACTCCCTGTATAAATGAAAGTGGTCAGGCACCAAAAATATTCTAGATCGGTAGATAATGTCAAACAATAATATAATCCCAATTTTCAGATTTCAAATAGGTCCAGTTCTTCAAAAACGCCTGATAGACCGTCGAACTTGGTACACCCTGTATACAAGGTGTTTCCTGATGAGTAGGAAAGTTTTTTTGAGTGAAATCATGTCGAAAATTAACCCTTTAACGGGCAGAACTATTGGCGATTATTGTATTCGATTTGAAAAACAACTCTGCAGACGGGAAGTTTCATTGAATTTTACAAGCTTTTAAATAAAAAAAATTATTGCGGAAAAGTTGAGAAAATACTCGTATAGAATTCACTAACAGTATTTTATAGACGTGAACTGAATTATTTCGTTTTATTTTCAATCAAGAGAATAATGTTTTTTTTGGAAAAGAAAATTAATTGTCTTTTTTATCCCATATTTTTTAATTTGAGATGTTCTGAGAAATTGTGGTGAAAATTCAAATAGGGGTTGCAAGTTTCAGAAGATCTAAACAAATTTCAAACACTCTCCTATTTACATTCTCCTAGAAAAAAACGAGCAAAATCCAAAAAACCGTTTCGAAATTGAACCAAATCCGAAAATCTCACGAAACAAGCCAATGCACTCCCTAGAGATTTACAGCAAATAGATAGTTTTCAACTATTCAAAAAAAATATTGGCAGATTTCTCATAACATGTGAACCTTATACTATCGAGGAGTTTTTGGAATTTTGTAAAAAGCATTGAATATATCACTAAAAGTTATTTAGTATTTTTTAATTGACATGTTCTCACTTTCTGTTTCTTTATGATGTATGATTGTTGAGGCTAATAAACTACTATTACTATTACTATATAGAAAAAATTAAACGTGTGTACCAACCAGTATCGTCGGGAGGTGAACCATATCCACCGGAATTCACTGCACTGCACTTTCAAACTGTCGCGCTATCGCCGATTTCATGAGGTAACTGAGTCAACCGAACCGCCCAGACTTGGCTCCACCAGACCACTTACGCACATGCAGAATCGTAGCGTGCGGGGACTCGGACAGCTGTGGACATCGGATTCGCGACTGAGCCGATCGGAAGAGGTCCTCGAGTGTTGGCGGAGACTCTTTTGGAGTTGGTGTCTCGGATGTTTCTCCTTTGAGTGATGCGTATTAGGAATGATTATGTAGCAATGCTGAATTGAAGAATGCAGGGATTCCTATTCGTTTTGTATGAATTATTCATTGAAAGTGGTAATTGTGTACATGTATTGCGATTAAAAAAAACATTCAAGAATTTATACGGGGTTCTCACAAAATTCGACTGAAATGCGTTGTGTTGAAACTCTTGAAAAATTATTTTTCGAAGTGGTTTTTTCTGCTTTTTTCTTCTCTTTTATGTTCTTCTGGATCACGTAGATCTTTAATATTTTACACAATTACATTTACATTCATTTCCAGAAGGGGATTCGGCTTGGAAATATTTTACAATTCGAGTACACTGTGTCACAAATTGGGTGAGACTGCACTGTATCTCAGCTACCATTGAAAATAGAGACATGCGGTTTTCGAGAACCTGTCACTTTTTTGTTTAACTCGCAGATCCACAAACAGAAATATTTCAACTTCTCTTGTTTCTGAAATACAGGTCGAATACGAAAATGTTCAGGGTGATTCACTTCTCTTGGTAACCCCAATTTTCTCGAAAACGTCCGAATTTTTTTTTCATTCTGTGAATGACGTTTTGAACAAGTCATTGTCGACTTGAGAAGTCCATAAAAATCTGCGGAATGAATAAAGACGCCAGGCGTCTCGGCGCTATCAAAAAATTTTTCTGCAGGGATATACCTTTTTCATCATGTCATTCGAAAGATAATTTCCATTAAATTTTTTTTTCGAAAACAATTTTCATCCATTTCTAACCGTCAGCGATCTGCAGCGTGTTTTATGTTAATTCTATTTCATTAATTTTTTTTCTGTATTGTGGAAGTATTCCTTTATTTGAAGACATAGATATAATTTTTTTCCTTGAATTCAAGAAGGCTAGTTTTCTGAACAATCTGCCTCTTCAAATGAAATCAAATGTGTGGATATAGCAAGATGGGGATCCATGTCACAACGTTGCCAATGTGAAGAGATATTGAGATCAAAAATTCGAAAATAAATATACCCTTATATTTTGACCAAAGTAGCTTATAATGAAACAGGGAAATGAAATAACTTATGTATGGATCTATAATGTCTAGATGACCTAGATATGATTTTGTTTCGTGAAATGACGGAGGCTTTGCAACAAACTTTTTCTCTTTTATTATATTCATTAAATATAATATCTTATAACAATCAACATTTTCTTTTAATAACAAACGAAACATTTCGAATCATATGTTCTATATACCAGCCATCATGATCTCCATACATAAGTTATATCATTTCCCTATTTCATTTTAAATCATAAGTTACTTTGATCGAAATATATAGGGGTCTACTTGGGCACATGCGATCCTCATCTTTTTTTTCAGATAGTCTAAGTTATTGAAATCAGTTTGGTATACCATATTTTTCAGGGTTCCTTTCAGAAAGTAATCCATGAGCGTCAGGTCTGGCGATATCTAATGGGTCCATGGGTTCCTATCCATTTATTTTCGAATTCTTAATCTGAATTTTCACATGTCAGCGTTTTGACATGAAGCCCCATCTTGCTATAGACACATATTTAATCTTATTTGAAGAGGCACATTGAACAGAAAACTAGGCTTCTTGAATTCAAGGCACAAAATCATATCTATGTGTCAAAATGAAGGCATACTACCAAAATACAGAAAAAACTAAATGAAATAGAATTAACATAACACACGCTGCAGTTTGCTGACGGTTAGAAATAGATAGAAATCGTATTGGAAAAAAAATTCTGAATGAAATTATCTTTCGAATAACATGATAAAAAAGGTATGTCCCTGGAGAAAAAATTTCTGATAGCGCCGCGACGCTTGGGATTTTTATTCATTCCGCAGATTTTTATGCAAATCTCAAGTCGACATTTACTTGTTCAAAACGCCATTCACATAATGAAAAAACATTCGGACCTTTTCGAGAAAATTGGGGTTGCCAAGATAGGTGAATCACCCTGTTCACTGTATGAGATTGAAAACAAATGAAAACTACCTAATAGATATTTTTACGTAGAAGTCAGTGGAGTAGTTGAAAAAATTCCAGAACACTGTTTTTGAGATTGACCACGAATGTGTAATTTTTCAGATGGAACACCCAGAATATTTTAACGTAAAATTTTTGCATAAATTTTTTTTATCACAGCTTCACAAATGGAAAGAATCTATATTCGTTTGTTTTTTTTTAATAGAATGCCATGAGTTCTTTCACACATGCATTCAATTGATATTTTTTTGAAAAGCAATGTGACTTTAACTTATTAATTTCATTAACTCACATAAACTCAAAAGATCACTCGTCAACATAAACTTGAATATGTTGAAAACGAAAGGAATTTTAATATTTATATTGAAATGTTTTATGAATGTTGAACTTCCATGCATGTGTGGAAGAATTCATGTCTCACTTAAAAAAAATCGAATATAGGTAAATATGAATTTTTCTGATTTTTTAAAATTTATTAAAAGTGAGATTTTGATACATCAATGTATGTAGAAAAATAAATGCAAAAATTTGACGAATATACAGGATGTTCCATCTGAAAAATTCCACGTTTGTGCTAAATCTCAAGAACAATGCTCTGAAAACAAAATTCAACTACGCCACTGGCTTCTATGTGAAAATATCTATTAAAAGTAGTTTTCAATTTTTTTTGTATCTCATACAGATACAGTACCCGAGAAAAAAATTACAACTCCAAGAGTGCACATTTTTCGCCCTGTATTCAGGAACAAAAGAAGTTGGAATAATTCTGTTTGTGGATTTAAGAGTTTTACAAAAAATTGGATCAGGGTCGCGAAAACTGCATGCCCCTATCTTCAATTATAGCTGAGATAGTGAGGATTTGGGACACGGTGTACATGAAGTTACTGCAAAATAAAAATACAAAATCTTGAATTCGTATTACAATTCCCTCCTCGAATGGGTCTGATGAAACACTTGAAAAATCACCCTGTATAGGTTTCTTGGACTCTATACCTCACTTTAATATTCTGGGTGTCCCAGAAGTCGTATCAACACGGAACTAGGTGACAGGTTGAGTCTTACTGAGGGTCGTCATAAAAATATTCAAAAAAATCTGGTTGTGCCAAATTCTACATAGCCACAAATACGATTTACAAGATTCAGTTACGAGACAAACCAATGTGTTACTTTTTACCGAAACATGCATGACGAGTGATAATCCGATTGAAATACCTAATTTCAATTGTATTGTTCAATTCAAACGAGATACTGTTCCAAAAAGTGGGGTAGCTATTAACCAAAATAGTAATAATGGTACTAATATTATGACTCCGAATATTGAAGTAAATATTGAAGACGTTAGCGATGTTAATGTTAGACGCTCATTTGTTGGAGATATTCGTGCATGCTTATGAAAATTTAGAAATGGCCTACACATAGTCATGGTAGCAATTTACATTTCCCCGAATCCAAAATTGGACGAGGTAGAGCATTTTATTTATCGCAATTTACTGGAGTACACTGAAGAATTGAAAAAGGGTTAAAAATACTTGGTACAAATGGCTGGCTGGCAATTTTAACATTAACTTCGCTGATAAAAAATCAGAGCGGTTGACAACTTTTCTTTCGGAAAAATTTAATTTGAAATTAATAAAGATCCACAACAAAATATGTGACGCGGTATTTTCCAGATATGTAGAAGACATTAAGTCTCAAATTTATGTTTCTTATGTCAGTTACCATAAATCTATAGTTTCAATGATGAACATTCCTGAATAACTGACATGTATGGTAAGATAAATAAAAAAAAATTTTCAAATCAACAATATTATCTTCTTATTTTTGAATAGATGCTATGCAATAGCTTTACCGCGGCAGTCCTAGAATACCACACGTGTTTTTTACTGTTTTCAAATTTTATTTTTTATACGTTATCCCGAATAGAGCTTCTGTAACCTGTTCTCTCCAATACAAAGCCAATTGTTCCAGCTTGGGTAATAATGTCTCTTTTTCTCAAAAAAAAATTATTCAAAATTAATATTTCGACCAACTTCAACTGATTGTACTGAAAAAAAATTTTACTACATCAATTTGGCAAGTTGCAAATTTGATGGGGTTTCTGAAATGCTATAACACTTACTACATTAGTTCTTAGATCTGTCAAAAAAATTAACGGTCCTTCTTGGAAAATCACAGTTTCGAACACTTTTTCGAACTTTGTAAAAATGTTTCTGATGCAGCTAATACTTCAAGAATCCAAATGAATCATCCAAAAAAAAAGTTGATGACATGAACCTACATAATTCAATCGATTTTTAACGAAATCATTTGTCAAATTCACTGAAGAACGTGCCATTTTTTTTTACAAACTTCTTGTTTCACAGCTCCCCATAAAAAAATTCAAGTTTTTCAAATCAGGTGAACAGGCTGGCCATGAGATTGTACTGGATCGCCCTATCCATCTACTCTGTTGTCCTTCATTCAGATATTCTCGGAAAGGGCATAGTGCGCTGGGCAGCACAGTTGTGTAAAATTTTGTTGGTTATATAATATATTTTATTACTGCATTTATAATTCGAGAAAATTTTTTTTCAACAAACTCTGTTATTGCCTTTTCGTACAACCGCTGTACCTATGATTATTTCAAGGAAGTTTCGCTGAATACAGGGTGTGGTTGGTGGCAGGAGTCAAAGGTCTCAGAGAAGCAAGGTTACCCATATTTAGTGCGATCTAGTGAGTTCTTTATTCATTGTTTTCACGAATAACGTGATCCATTGTATTCCATGAGAAACTGATCGACCCAATGTCAACAAGACTTGCGGTAACACCTACTTTCTTCGGTTCGTGGTTCTGTTTCTTGGTGATGAGTTGTGGGTGAAGAATTCCTTGAAAATTAACTATGACGCACTCTCGATATCTGAACTGTTTTATAACTGTCTCAGAGAAAAGGAGTTGGTTATCAATTCTTCTGTATGTTTTTTTTTTAATATTCTCATATATTCGCTACCTTAGAATTTTCGACTGCGGGGTGGGCCGATTTTTTGCGAAGAAACCGAATGACATTCCAAAACAAAGATGTCCTAAAATAATAATTGCATTTTTACCACACAGATAGGTAGGTAGGTACTTGCCAACTTCGAGTCTGAATCAACACAGCTTCATTATTATTATCAATTATTGAATGATAAAAATGAGGCTACACCTTTCAAGCACAGAAACAAATCAACAATATACAGGTGTACCAAATTCGACGTCCTATTAGACTTTTCTGCAGAACTGGACCTATTTGAGATAAAAAAATTGGTATTATAATATTGCTTGACAGTATCTAGGGTGACCGCTTTCACTTATACCTAGTTTCCAATTTTTATAAAGTACCTATTCAATTTTGAATATATTCTCATTGAAATTGTTGCATTCGTTGGAATACTTTTCAGAATATCGAGAAAAAAGGGAGATAAGAGCTTTCGGTATCATGTTTGTTATTCCTATTCCGAATATCTTATGCACAGAAGGTTTTCACATTTTTTCAAGTTGAACACTGTTGTAAATTTCTAGAATTTTGAAAAACTCGTCAAAAGGTGTCCCAAATTTTAAGTCAAAAATTAGGATCAAGATTGGCTCATAACTTTTGTTTTTCGAATTAGAAACCTATTTTTTTATGATTTCCGTGGATTTAGTGAAGAAACAGAAAAATAGTGTTCTAACATATTAATGCTGCTGAAATGAATAATTCTTGAGTTATTTATGATTTTCTGATTTCATGACGTACGTACAGGGTGATTCACTTATCTTGGTAACCTTAATTTTCTCGAAAACGTCCGAATATTTTTTCATTCTGTGAATGGCGTTTTGAACAAGTCAATGTCGACTTGAGATACTCATAAAAATCTGCGAAATAAATAGAGACGCCAGGCGTCGTGGTGCTATCAAAATTTTTTTCTTCAGGGACATACCTTTTTTATCATGTCATTCGAAAGATAATTTCATTCAGAATTTTTTTTTCGAATACAATTTTCATCCATTTCTAACCGTCATCGAACTGCAGAGTGTTTTATATGAATTTTTATTTTTTCTGTATTGTGACAGTATGCCTTTATTTGGAGACATTGATATGATTTTGTGCCTTGAATTCATTAAGGCTAGTTTACTAGTCAATGTGCCTCTTCTGCTACAGCAAGATGGGGCTTCATATTATCACAACGCTGTCATTGTGAAGAGATATTTAGATCAAGAATTCGAAAATAAATGGATAGGAACCAATGGACCCATCAGATATCGCCAGACCTAAAGCTCATGGATTACTTTCTGAGCGATACCCTCAAAAATTTGGTATACCAAACTGATTCTAATAAATTGGAAAATTTGAAAATAAAGATACGAAATGCATGTGCCCAAGTAAACCCTTATATTTTGATCAAAGTAACTTTTAATGAAATAGGGGAATGATGTATGGATCATAATGGCCGGTATATAGAACATATGATTCGAAATGCTTCGTTTGTTATTAAAAAAAATGTTTATTTTCATAAGATATAATATTCAATGAATATAATAATAGAGAAATAGTTTGTCACAAAGTCTCCGTCATTTTACGAAACAAAATCATATCTAGGTCATCTAGACATTATGATCCATACACAAGTTATGTCATGTCTCTATTTCATTATCTATAAGTTTCTTTGGTCAAAATATAAGAGTACATTTTTTTTCGAATTCTTGATCTCAATATCTCTTCACAATGGCAGCGTTGTGACATGGAGCCCCATATTGCTATTTCCAAATATTTCATCTTATTTGTAGAGACAGATTGTTTAAAAAACTAGTCTTCTTAAATTCAAGGCAAAAAATCATATATATGTCTCCAAATAAAGGCATACTACCACAATACAGAAAAAAATAAATGGAACACAATTAACATGAAACAAGCTGCAGATCGCTGACGGTTAGAAATGGATGAAAATTGTATTCGAAAAAAACATTCTGAATGAAATTATCTTCCGAATGACATAATAAAAAAGGTATGTCTCTGGAAAAAAAGTTATTTATATCGCCGTGACGCCTGGCGTCTTTATTTATTCCGCAGATTTTTATGCGCATCCCAAGTCGATATTAACTTGTTCAAAATGCTATCCACAGAATGAAAAAATATTCAGACGTTTTCGAGAAAATTGGGGTTACCAAGATAAGTGAATCACCCTGTAGAGTCAAATTTATAAAATCTGTTTCATATAAACAGTAATTTATGGTCATAAAAGATGAATTATTACAATAAATCACCAATGAAAGAATTTTTTTCTGAAACTATTCATCATTATTGTTGATATGAGTCATTTGACTCTAGATACGACATAAAATCAAATAACCCTGAATAACTCAAGAATTAGTCATTTTAAGTGCACAGACATGTAAGAACACTATCATTCGTTTTCTTTGCAGAATCTAACTCAATATTGAAAAAATAGGGTTCTAATACGAAAAACGTTATGGAAAAATGTTGATCACAATTTTTGACCCAACATTTTTAAACACCCTGTGAGTTTTTGCGAAATTCAGGAAATGTTCAATATTTCTACAATCTTCCACTTCAAGTATGTGAAAACGGTTTGTATTTTAGATATTTAAGAAAGGAATAACAAACATACAACCGAATATTCTTATCTGTTCTTCTCTAAGTTATTTCCTGATGTTACAAAAAGTATTTCAACCAATGCAACGATTTCAATAAAAATTTGTTCAAAATTGAAAGCGAAAAACAAAAAAAAGTTTTCTTTGAAATTTTTTTTTCATTCCCTGTGAAACTGAAAATTGACAGATATTGTCGAAGAAAAATGCAAATTTTCAGATTTCAAATAGGTCTAGTTCTTTAGAAACGTCTAATAGGCCGTCGAATTTCGTACACCATATATACCTGTATACCGTAAGGTATACAGGGTAAGGTAGTAGTTTTAAAAAAATGAACTAAATGAATATACAAATTCAAACACTCAATGAGGCAAAAACTTAGCGAAAACTAAGCGAATAAAAAGTTTTTTTCAGAGTTCTCTTGAGAAAAATAAAATAACAATTATCACATCACTGAAAAGTCCCTACCTGAAGGCCACGAAAAAAAAGAAAAATTATGTTATGATAAAATTAATGATTCAATGATACCATAAAAGAATAGGGTGAATGTTGTTATATAGTTCCTTTTCATATTCATGTTTGTTTACCCGACAGAATATCCTTTCCTTGTGAGTTTTCAGTTATTGTGAATTAACTGGAATTGAAATGATATTAGATTTTGTCTTTGATATGAGAAATATACCGGTTTCAGCCTTATTTGGCATAATCAGTATCCCATACACCTCAGGGACAAAATCTTCAGATTACTATTTTGAATGAATCTTGATGTTTCAAAAATGATTTTCTGTGTCTCCGTAAGATTTTTTTTTCTTTGATTAATTTTGAGGCATTCAGTTTTTCAACTATCTTATCCGAAAACTTGAATCTGCCAAAGTTGAGGAACACCTTATAATTGAAACATCGAGCTCACAATATCATTTTCATAATTGCCAGGATTTCAAAAGGAAATCCGAAGAAAGATATTTTACTGCACAAAATACATGCATCAATATACAATAAATTATATTTCCTATCCGAAACAATACGGCAGACACTCTTGTGAAATTAACTATTCTTCTTATTCGCGTTGACCAAAGTTAAAAATTCTGGTTTCAAGCTCGGCTCCCCAACGTACAATCCATCTATGTCTTTATTGGTGGCGAAGTCTCTGGCCACTTGATAAGACAAAGGTCCGCCGATCTGGATCCTCATCAGGTTGGCGGAGTCTTCATCGATGGCTTTGGTAGCCCATTCCCTTATGGCTCTAGCCATCTCCCTGGCTTCCAGCAGAGTCAAGGATTTTCCTGTACCAACAGTCCATAAAGGTTCGTATGCGAGGACCAAGTGTTTCCACTGGGAGTTTGCTATGTAGCCTTTCAACGTTTCCAGTTGCTGAAGAACTATGCTGACGTGCTGTTGGCATTCTCTTTCACCAGCTGTTTCTCCGATGCAGATGATCAGTTTGATACCTTTTTCCAACGCGAATTTGGCCTTTTCACCGATGAAGTCGTAGTCTTCCTTGAAGTACATCCTTCTTTCGGAGGCTCCTAAGATGACCCATTTAACCCCGATGTCCACAAGCATCTCTGCAGATATCTCTCCAGTGTAAGGCCCTTTACCTTCGGTGTAAATGTTCTGTGCTGCAGCTTCCACGAATTTGGGTTTTCTCTGTTGAAAGAAGTCCAGGTATGGAGCTGGAAGACCTATCACGACTTCGTTTCCTTGGACTATCGGCCCACATCTCAACATTTTGATCATTTCTTCGGCTAACTTCTTGTCGCCGTTCATTTTCCAGTTTCCGGTCACGATGAAGTTTTTTGCTGGTGGGCAGTAAACCTTCAGCCTTTGAGCCCATGAATGGCAGTCATTTGCGCAAGATTTGGTGGCCATTTCTTCCTCCTTGATAGTTAGATATGAGTATGTGATGTACGACGAAAGGGCGCCAGTGCATAGTATCTTTGCGATAACAGAGAATTTCGGAAATTTCATGGTATCATCGTGAGATGACGCATTACTGACAGCGAAAGTCACTCTTTGCTTGACGTTCAAAGGATTTGACCTAACCATCAAATTTCGTTCGAAGGTTGCGTTCCTGTTTGATGAAAACTAATGTTTCATGTCAGTTGATGGATTCATGATATGGAATTCATAGTTTCAGATAGAAACTTTGTCAGTATTCCACAGCTTTAGTTACACATGTTTCAGTTCATATATGCTCAAATATGTTCTATTCAAAAATGCCATAATGTAACTCATCTCTTTGTGTGATTCATTCCAATCTATCTTTTAAATCTAATAGGGCTGAAGGACTTAGGTCAATGGCCTTAAATACAGTTATTCATTTTTTATAATGAAGACCTCGGAAACCGCTCCAACGATTTTGATGTAAGTTACAATTTAAGGCATTTTCTTCCCAAGTAATCGCTTCAATAAGGTTTCAGGTCCAAGAAAAACTCGGAAATATGAATAAAAATCGATTCAAGATGATCATGACGTTTCAAAAAATCCGATGACAATCAGAACGACTCACAGATTTCATTCTCTATGTTTTCGGAATTCTGTCAAAATGCTCGAGAAACTATAATTGTTCTTAAGCTCAAGTTGGTTATTCTTGGCAAGAACTGGGGAACAGATGAGAGTATAACCGAAGTCATTACATGCTCGAAATTGATCTAGGTGTTGTAGTTTGAAAATTATTTATCAAGTGATGAATTTCTGACAATCTGTGGTCAAATTCTATGTTGAGCTATATTTTATAGCAATCATGGAGAAAATCAATAAATTTTGTCATTCTAACCTTAGATTAATCTATGATTAATCACTTGAAATTGTTCACTTGAAAATGGGCCGTTTTTGAGACTTTCGAACTAGAAGAAAATATGCGCGTTGATATAGAGCAACGCCAGTTTGCAAATTATTTAGACAACGGCGAACTGACTCATACTAATATGGAAGAAATTGAAAGGCCACATAGAATCATTTCAAACAACTATCTCATTATGAAGTACACTGCCCAAAAAAATTAACGCACGTTCTGAAAATCTCAATTTTAATGAAAGTTAACTCTACATTGACTTCATAACTCATTTTTTATGTCTTCTCAGGAAGGTTTTGAACGAAACAAGACACATGAAATGGAAGAAAAATTCAGAATTTCTCCGAATCCTAGGTGAAAGAAAAGAAATGAACAATTTTACTGAAATGCTGATGAGTGATTTAATACTTGGTATTTCCACCCCTTGCGAATTACAGCTCGGCAATGACGGTTCATACTCAAAATGAGTGATCTTAAAATATTCTGATCTGATCCTTCCCAGATTTCTGCGAGTTGGATTCCTAAGTCATTAAGAGTAGCTGAATGATTTTCTGAACTTCTCAGACTTCTATTGAGGTTGTCCCAAACCTGCTCAATCGGATTGAGATCTGGACTTCTTGCTGGCCATTCCATTCGAACCTCTTCAAGGTACTCCTGAACGATGCGCGCACGAAGGGGTCTGGCATTATGGTCCATAAAAATGAAATATCAGCATTCATAGCTCCATTATCAACGACCACTAGGTATGTGCGAGCAGTCAAAGATATTCCACCCCATATCATAATCGATCCTCCCCCGCAACCCGTAGTATTCAGGAAATTGCACTGAGCATATCTTTCATGTGGACGTCTGTATACAAGGGAACGTCGATCACAATATTAGAGAAAGATTCTAGACTCATCTGTGAAGAGAACTCTTTTCGAATCGGCCTCTTTCCAATGGATATGCTCTCTCGCAAAATATAAACGTTCCCTTCGATGGGCTAGGGTGAGAGCTGGGCCTCTTGACGCGATACAAGGCCTTAAATCATATTCACTGAGGTGACTTCTTATTGTCTGAGTGCTGATTTGCACCCCATGAGTTTGCTTTAGCTGATTTTGAAGAAGGCGAGCGGCTGCAAATCGTTGTCTCAACGAAGAATCTCTCAAGTAACGTTCTTGAATGGCAGTTGTTACCCGTGGTCTACCCTGTCCTGGTCTTCGGACATTCATACCTGCCTTTCTGAATCGCTGCAACATTTTGGAACACTTTTATGGGAAACTCTAAACCTTTTTGCAATTCTTGTATATGTCCACCCTTCTTCTCGCAAAACAACCGCTTGGGCACATTCTTCTTGGGTCAAATTGCCTGTTTCGCGTTGCATAGCGATCGAGTGTAGAAAATCAAACAAGAAAAAAACGATTGGTCACTCGAATTGATCGTTAACAACTTATTTTCGAAAGGAACCAATACATTCAAGTTCTGATAATACCATCGTTTTTTATTCCTGCTGGGAAAAAAAAAGTATTGAAGAAAAACGTTGAAAGTGGATAACATATGCATGCATAATTCTGATAAAAATAATTACTATTGAGAACACCTTCAGTTGTAGAATAAATTTGAGATTTCCATAATGTGCGTTATATTTTTTGCGCAGTGTATTTGGTAATAGCTCAGCCAATAGAAATTATGAAGGGATGAGATATAAATAAACGCACCTCTCAATAGAGATTCTGGAAAAAAAAATGATGGTATATTTTCTGAACTTGCAGGAGAGTACAAAATTTACTATTGCCATGGTCCAATGATAGATCAACATGAAAAAGCAGTCAAATTCACAACAGAATTTCTCAATGGTGTCAACATTTCAGATTTGTCACCACATGAATTGAAATTAAAGAAAAATGCTTCATCAAAATACTTTAACGGCAAAAATGCAAAAATTGTTGGTACCTATAAACGTATTAACTACACTCGGAATTTTCATTCAAATGAACAAATTATAGTTATTTCATTATTATGTCGAAAGGACCATGATTCTTATTTCATTAGTATGCTATTTATACACTAAATAAAATTTTGAAAAAACTTTGGTCAAACTAGGTGCTTTATCATTAAAATGGGAGAAGGTGACTTTAAGTACCAGACAAAAACTTTTTCGAATGAAGATATCAATTTTTCATGGGATATCCATTTTGTATGGTACAGACACTTTCTCGTCTCATTGTAGATTTTCCAGATTTGAAAACATTCGATTTCAATTTGAAATATTTTCAACCAAGGAAGTTTTTCTTAATTAGATTTTATGTTATTTTTGCATATTATTTGTTATCTCACAGCTTTCGACCGAATATGATGATTAATTTTTTATTTCAGAGCTGATACTTTCAGTTTGTTTCCATTCAAAATCACGCAAACCGTTGTATTGTAAAGGGTGTATCTAGAGAATACTGCCATTTGCTTTTTAAATGCGTGTTTCAGATATTTTTTCGTTTTGAAAAGTTTTGGACTTTTTTGCAGAAACAAAATTATGATAAAATAAATAACTGTACACAGTTTCGATAGTTTTGCTCAACCTCATTTTGCTATTGAGAAGTTTTGCCGAAAACTAATTTATATAATTATGGGGTGAGGCAGAACTTAATGTGTAGTGAATTAAGAATAATATGTTTCACTTTATTGACATGCATTGATTATATCGTAATCAAAAGTCAATATGAAAATAATGATTGAATGTTATTTCTTCCATTTCAATCAGTACCTGAGGATTTTGAGAAAATAATTGAGTCTGTAAGTCGAGGAGGTTAAAACAATTTATAATAATTATTCGCTTAGAGAAATGAAGGATTTTTTGAAGGATTTTAATGAATACATATACTCGCAACAATAATGTGCCGATAGTAATTGTTCAACTCATTATTGTCCCTCCTATTATTCACTTACAGAAGAAAGTATTGTTTCATTTGAATTTATGCAATCTCAAGGCTGGAATAACTATGATAAATGTTTTTCTTGCCTCGTGTTGAGGATATTCGCACCACCAAATTTGTGGATCTCCAAGTCAACTTTCCGTGAATTCTGGAAGAAATTCTGGAAGAAATTCGAGACTTTGAAACGTATAGAAGATGCAGCATATTCCTGGGGGTAGGTATGTTCCAAATAAACCCAATTTATTCATTATGAATAAATGCATTATTCGCAGATCCACTGGTTTGTGTTGATTAAAAAAATCACAAAAAAAGTGATTAATGAACTCCATGCATCAAGATGCATTGAAAATACAGATATATACGATTGAAAACCCATATACAGGGTGGCCATTTGAAAACGAAACAGACGAGATTACAGACGAAATAAATTTTTTCGATAGAAATGCTCGGACAGGTCGATTTCTGTTTCGAGGGGGACAACTTAAGATGTAGGTTACGGACGCATAGCGCTTCAACCCTTGCTACTACAACCCTCACTCACAATTTTTGAATAGGGAAGATGGGGTGAGTGATACCTCATTTGAAAGGTTTTTCACAAAAAAACACTACAAGTGCCATGAAAATGAAAACACCACTTCATTTTCAAATGCTTAGTCAAGAATATTTCGAGAACTAATGCATTACTGTGCTGAAATCAGTATAAAAATACCTTTCAAATGAGGTATCACTCACCCCATCTTCCCTATTCAAAAATTGGGGGTGAGGGTTGTAGTAGCAAGGTTTTAAGCGCTATGCGTCCGTAACCTACATCTTAAGTTGTCCCCTTCGAAACAGAAATCGACCTGTTAGAGCATTTCTATCGAAAAAATTTATTTCGTCTGTAATCTCGTCTGTTTCGTTTTCAAATGGCCACCCTGTATAAGAATAAAATAACTCCGACTTTGGCTCTACAAGGTTTGCAATGAAAATATAACAACAACAACAACAACAAACACCCTTTATTTCAAATCAATGGTAACAATATTAAAATACTGATAATAAATGAAACGAAAAAGTGACACAAAAAATTTTAATTCATGAAATCATCAAGACAATAAGGCTCTACGTTCAGAAGCAGTTCAAAAATTTCATTCTTGAATAATTCGAAGTTGTTTTCCTTCTGTATTACCCCAGAATTAGATTATCAGATAATTCCAGGCATCTGTATTGCATTTGTTTTTGACTTGTTGTCACTTGTCACCACATATTCAGGTTCTGGTATTATACAGGGTGATCCACAGTCGATGGTACGTTAGACGTTTACGTTGAACGGAGAATTAATTGAAAATTTTGTTTTTTGGTCAAGAACGGAGGCTCTATTTTCAGTGCTGCGGTGTTGCCGCTTATGTCAAAAAGTAGTACTAGTAGCTACTTTGATATTTCAAATGACACACTCTGTATATCATTATACTTTTCTATTCATCGTAGTTACACGATTATTTTGGTATCACTTTCTCATACTTGTCTCACGCGGTTCCTGAGTAATTAAATGATTTCCTCTTTTTTGTGCAAAACATAGCTTTGTTTAAACATCCATAACTTCATTACTATTAATCTTAGGAATCTGAAATTTCGTATGCAGAATACTAAGATTCTATGCATTATGCAGGTGTTACGAAATACGCTTTTTTTTTATACAGGGTCATTAAAAATCCGATGGTTTATCGAGACATACAAAAGCAGTTGAAAGTAAATTTTTTCAAATGGAGGTCTACTCTACGCATATCGTCATATCTTCACGTAAAAGTTGAAATTATTATTTTTCCATAAACTTCTAATTGGCACTCCTGCTGTATATATTCCATAAATCGTCAAAATCCCCTCTTGTTCGGAATATCCCTTACAAGATTTCCTGAACTTCAGATTACACATTATTCCTTTCTCTGAAGGATTTTCAAGAGTTATGCCGATTGATATTTTTTTATGAAAGACATCTTTGCAACAAATATTCTTAGGCATATTCCGAACACTCATTTAGACCCTGCAATACAGCATTTACACTCTTGATAGCCAAGTTTTTTCTGACAAACTTTAAATTTTTTCATACACCTTGTGACATCATCCGAACATTTTCTGTTGTTCTTTTCATTAAGAATTCCTTCAGTAGTGTAAAAAGTTCATCCACAAAGAAAATTTTTAATTCGATGAAAATTATTTCTCAAGGTTATCTCGTTATTGTCTTGTGTAGATCTGAGTGATCACCTCCAAGATGCAAATTCCATCAACAAATTGACTATTGTTTTCCATTTTTCGGTGGAAATACTAGACTGACGTCTAGTTACGAAATGAACAATTTTTTTCACAACAGATGTAGGAGTGGATTCAAGGTGGTATCATAGGAATACATTTCATTTTAATATGCAAATGACTCTTGTCAACGATTAAGATATTTCATAACAATGGCTGTTAGGAGGCAACATGAAAACTACCGTAGGTTTGCCGTCTGGTAGACTCCAAGTCCATTGCAAAATAAGGAGTACAATCGTGTTAAGACACAGCTACCGAAATTTAGGTAGATTTTCGCATTTTAAAGATCACTATTCACCGATCTAGATCGTTTTTTTCAAGTCGCAATAAGAGAAACTGTTTATACAGGGTGTCCTAGCGGAAGTACCCATCAGAAGTTTATGTAGAAATATTAATTTGATCACTTTCAAATTTTGGGTGAAGATATAAGACAAGTCCACCCTCATTCATGATATATTATTAAATATCACTGATTTCCACTTTCACCGAAAATCGTAACAACTTTCTTATTGCAAATGGAACACCCTGATTATGAGTTTTTTGGATCAACCTTCGAATACCACATTCATTTTATGTATCATTCCCTATAGCCATCTGCAGCCGTTTTCGGGTTATTCACTCGTATAAAAAAAAAAAATTACACATTGAGGCTTGTTGAATACGACAATTCAATAAAAGCGCAACGCACAATCTCAGTTCTGTTTTTTGAAATGGGTTACCGACAAGATAGTCGACGTCACTCTGTAGAAAAAAAACGTATTGATATACTGGGTGGTAAAATGAGTGTCAAAGTTGAAATTGAAATACAAGACAAAAACTCGATTTTTTCAAATGAAAACCCTATTTTTTTGTTAGGTAAAACTGAGTTGAGTCTCTCAAGAGTCTCCATATCCAAAATATATTCGAGATATTTATAAATAACTGTTAGCTACGATATCAAATGTGAGGTGTCAAATATGTTCGCTCTTTCATAGGAAACTCTATGACTTCATTCAAAACATTTCAGGTTTGCTCCAAACGAGTTTCCAACTCAAAAAATTATTGTTCAATATATTCGCAGAATTCTGTCCGAGAATAAAAAAGGAAACTCACTCAAGAAAAATTGAGAAGGTGCGAAAAATGTTTGGAAGTGGGTGGACGAAATTTTGAATTCAATTTTCTATTCTGATTTATCTGACTAAAGCTTTGGGAAGTTTCATGACTTCTTTTATAAGATTTGCATTACAATTTGAGCTTTTGAAATGTATATCATATTTTTCGAAAAATAACTAGTTGTTTTCATTATGAGCAGTAAAAAATCAACATACTTTCAACAATGAACTAATTTTTGAGAAATTAAATTTTGAACAAAGGAAACATGGAAAAATATTTCGAACAAAGTTGCAGAGATTTTTATGAAAGGGTGGACATAGATCATATAATATTATACTCGTAGCAGTTATTTCTGAATATCTAGGAAATGGTATCTTTTAGATATAGGGTACTTTTAAAAGACTCCACTTATTTTTACGTCACAAATTGATATACAGGGTGAGTCTTTGACTTGTACATATATTTTACCTGGAGATTCCTAAGGTCAAAAGAAGCACTTTTTGTCTATACTATTTTTTCTACCATCTATAGAAAAATGAAATTTTCTAATTTATCTCGTGAATGATTTCGTCGAATGAAATGATTTTCAGAATATGAGTTTTAATTAATGCAGCGAATATTTGACGAACACAAAATTGCACTCACATGTTTTATTTTTTTTCATTATGACCAATATGTACCATTACATGGCATAAGTATATAAGAAAATCTAGGGTCCCATCTCTTGAAAGTAAGTTGAATGTCAATTAAAGAATATTCGGCCATTTTGTAGAATAAAATTTTTTTGTGAAATCTCATTAAATGCGCTGTTTTCGAGTAATTTATGATTCGAACAAAATTGGTTACTTGGACTGAATCCAACACTGTTCAAAAGATTCGTAGAATGAAGTTTCTTCTATATTTTCTCGAAGATTCAGGTGGTAGATCTAATGTTCGAAAAAACTTTAGTGTCATGTTACCAGGATTGGCTGAGCCCATTATAAAAGTTTGAAATGGCTACCTATATCTTTTTATCTAGGCTGAATCGGAAAAAATGATACACGAAAAAAAAATATTTTTTTTGACCTCTAGAATCTATGGTATCAATATATGTACAAGTCAAACGCTCACCCTGTATATGTGAATGAAAAAAATACGGTTTCCATTTGAGAAAATCGAATTTCGGCGTTTTTTGAATTTCAACTCTGACACCTCTCATTTCACCACCAAGTATATCAAAACTATATTGTGTAGTAAACCAATGATCATATTTCTGGAGTGAACTTGACTTATTGTTAGTTGATTTGTAATATGTGGTTGCTTCATTGGTACACTGTACTGTTTGCAACCTGAATGTTCAATAAATAAATAAAACGTTATCCTCTTTACAGAGTCACGTCGAATATTTTTTCGGTAACTCATTTCAAAAAACAGATCTGAGATTCTGTTTTGAGCTTTCATTAAATCCTCGGTGATATAAAAGCTTTATTTTGATTTTTTTTTCAAAAAACATATACATTGAATAAAAGTGGCTTGCGAAGATATATTCGGAAAAGTCATAATATACAGGGTGTTTCATTTGAAATAAGAAAGTTGATACCATTTCCAATGAAAGCGGAAGCCATTGCCATTAAAAAATATATCATAAATGAAGGTCTACTAGGCTTATATCTCTAAACAAAATTTGAAGTTGATCGGATTATTTTTTCCCCACATACTTCTAATGGGCACTCCCGGTGGGACACCCTGTATAAGAAACGACAGTTCAGGGAGGAAAAGTGACGTCAAACTTAATGAGATTTAGTTATTCGAATTTCGGCATTGGTTATTCGTTTCAGAGAAGGAATGATGAAATTATAAAATTCAAATTCACAGTCAAAAACAAAATTCAAATAATAGAAGAACGACATCTGCGTAAAACTTGTGCACTAATTCGTCAGGGCCTTACTCCAATTGTTGCCAATGAAAAAAGTTTTGTAACCTTTTCGGGGTCCATATCAAACTCCTTCGTCAGACAATTTCTCAAGTTCATGAAACTTTTCGGAATCGTAAGAATGTTTGATTTTTCAATTGAGAATTACAATCTCAGACCAAGAATCGTTTGAAGAGGCCCAACGCAGATGTGGGCGAAACGTTTTGTGAAATAATATTTAATTACTGTAGGTTCGCTAATCGCTAGAAGGTTCAGGATGATAAACACTGCACAAAAAAATCAACGCACATTATGGAAATATCAAATTTATTCTACAAATGAAGGTGTTCTCAATGATAATTATTTTTATCAGAATTATGCATGCATATCTTCTCCACTTCCAACGTTTTTCTTCAATACAGACGTTTTTTCCCTGTAGGAAGAAAAAAAGATGATATTATTAGATTTTTAATGTATTGGCTCCATTTTAAAATCAGTTGTTCTCGATCAATTCTAGTAATCAATAGTTTTTCTTTCGTTTGATTTCCTACACTCGATAGATATGCAATGGGAAACACGCAATTTGACCCAAGAGGAACGTGCCCAAGCGGTAGTTTTGCGAGAAGAAGGGTGGACATACACAAGAATTGCAGAGAGCTTTGGAGTTTCCCATACAAGTATGTCCAGAATGTTGCAGCGATTCAGGGAGACAGGTATGAATGTCCGAAGATCAGGACAGGGTAGACCACGGGTAACAACTGCCATTCAAGAACGTTACTTGAGAGTTTCTTCGTTGAGACAACGGTTTGCAACTGCTCGCCTCCTTCAAAATCAACTTGAGCAAACTCATGGGGTGCAAATTAGCACTTAAACAATAAGAAATCGCGTCAGAGAATATGATTTAAGGCCCAGCTCTCACCTCAGCCCATCGAAGGGCGCGTTTGGATTTTGCGAGAGAGCATATCCATTGGGAAAAGGCCGATTGGAAAAGAGTTCTCTTCACAGATGAGTCTATATTCTGCCTCTACCATTGTGATCGACGTTCCCTTGTATACAGAAGTCTACATGAAAGATATGCTCAGTGCAATTTCCTGAATACTACTGGTTTCGGGGGGGATCGATTATGGTATGGAGTAGAATATCTTTTACTGCTCGCACATACCTAGTGGTCGTTGATAATGGAGCTATGAATGCTGATAAGTATATAAGGAACATTCTTGAGGAGGATGTAGTGTCATTTTCCCTATACATTGGTGGAAATTTCATTTTTATGGACGATAATGGCAGACCCCTTCGTGCGTGCATCGTTCAGGAGTACCTTGAAGAGGTTGAAGTCTCTCGAATGGAATGGCCAGTAAGAAGTCCAGATCTCAATCCGATGGAGCAGGTATACGACAACCTCAATAGAAGGCTGAGAAGTTCAGAAAATCATCCAGCTACTCTTAATGACTTAGGAATTCAACTCGGAGAAATCATTTTGAGTATGAACCGTCGTTGCCGAGCTGTAATTAACGCAAGGGGTGGAAATACCAAGTATTAAATCACTGATCAGCATTTCAGCATTTTGAAAATTGTTCATTTCTCTTCATTCACATAAGATTCGATGAAATCCTGAATTTTTCTTCCATTTAATGTGTCTTGTTTCATTCAAAACCTTCCCGAGAGAATATAAAAAATAAGTTCTAAAGTCAATGTAGAGTTAACTTTCATTAAATTGAGATTTTCAGGATGTGCTCTAATTTTTTTGGGCAGTGTATCATAATGACGCTTGGATAACAGTTCATCTGGGTTTCACTGATTTCGTACAAACGTTCAGCATAAAAGTTCTCCATCGAATAACGTCTTCAACTTTGAAAGCTTATTGACATCCTCATTAGAATGATTCTCTGAACTTACTGTTATGAATTGATCTTTTCTCTGCATTTCTCTGCAGATTCAATAACACAATCTGCTAGAAAACCAGCCAAAACGTTTTTTTTTTTCGTATGTATCGAAGAATTCCTTCATATGAAAATGAGGTGATGCAAATCATTTCCATCAATATTGTGTATTTTCTCGCAGTTATTCAAAATGGTGATTAGCATCAAATCAGGCTTATGTAAGGAGCAATCTCATTTTCATTACAACTCGAATCGATTCAATTTCGACAGAGTGGATAGGCCTCAAATTAGTCATGACTGATGTCCTCAGTTGAATGTCGTTAGACATGACATAATGGTAGCGCAAATGTGGTTTAATAGTCATCGGGACAAGGTTCGCCATCTTCATCGAAAATGATCTTAATAGTTCTCGATAATTGTGTGAAGGTACAGGCTGATCAGCGGGGATTTCAACACAGCATAATAGTTCAAGCCAACGTTGTTGGAGATTGAAAAATCCCCCTTGATATACATTAGAAGTTTATGGAGAAATAATATTTCGATCAATACCAATATTTTGTGAAGATATAAGACAAGTGGACTTTCATTTTTATGATATACTTTTAAATATCAATTACTTCGGCCTTTACAGAAAATTGAAATTTATTTCAAATGGAACACCTAGTATACAGGGTTATTCACGAATATCGCTCTATAAAATTTTGTTGGAAAGACACAATATTCAGGATTAAAATTCTAAAGGTGAACTTCCAGTAAGAAGACGACTTGTCGTATATTTTTTGAAGGTTCTAAGACTAGGTTTCTCCGGAAGTGACATCAACCTTCGTTTATCAAATGGAAAACCCAGTTTTTGTTTCATAAATAGATTCTACACTGCGCAAAAAAATTAACGCACATTCGAAAAATCTCAATTTTAATGGACAGCGGAGTTTTGTGTTTCTGGGTTCGAGGATATATAATATGTTGCCGGGTGTACTTAAAAATATTAGGTCAACGAATAGGTTTGGAAAGAAGCTGAAGGAATTCATAAGAGCTAACAACAGATCCTTTATACGCTCACTTGTGAAGGTAAAGAACTTCTGATGAAGTAATTTTATTGGTTTCTATATTTGTGTATGGTTGTTATTAGAATTGTGAATTCTTACTTGGATGCATTAATAAACTGTGTAATTATATATTACCCCTCGAGCGGTTATCCATGAGGGGAGAATTTCTATTTATTTGTGTAAATTTTGATGTGGAATATCTAGTGATAATTTATTGTGTGATTTTATTTTATTCCAAATTTTATTGAAAAAAATCAGGCAAAATCGCAGAATCTTCAACCATCTGAATTTTTTATATGTCAATTGAAAAATAAAAAATCGTCGCAATGAATCGTATTTTCGAAATGTACTGTCTGAAGAATATACCAAAGTGCTTATCGGCTTGACATCTCTGTCAGATTGACGGAAACCTCATATTTGAGATATCATGGAAACACGGATACTATAGAGAAAATACGATAATTTGTGGTATCCAAGAAAATATACGATATGGAAATTCTATATGTAAAGGAAATAAATGAAGTACATAGTACAAGATCAGAATCAGTAATATCATTATTGAGTATTAAAATAGGTACTCATCTAGTACAGAATATCCCAAATTGCTCGATTTTGAATGTTTTAGGTTCTTCTGGACTACATAGGTGAAAACTTCGAAAGGTGTCCTGGCTTCGATTTTCGTGAAAACACAATTAGTGAAAACCGTTTCACGATATCTTCCTTTTTTTTAATTTCGATATATTATCGATTTCGAAAATGTGCCATAACTTTTTCATTTACTAATATAACTGAAAACGATTGAAACTTTCCAGATGCGCTTTTTCACCGGAAATAAAAAACTATATCCAATTTTTTGTGAACCACATTTTTATTTTGAAAACGAACGCAATATGCTTCATATTTATATCATGAAAAAAAATTGAAGATGAAACAAATTTGAAATAATGTCTCATTCCCAGTAGAAAAGTGCTTGTAGAAAGTTTTTATCTTTTTCAGATCTTTTTGAAAATGAAGTTATGGCACATCTTCGAAATCGAGAAAATATCAAAATTCTGTTTTATCTTCAAAACAAATGAAGATATCGTGAAACGGTTTTCATTACTGGTATTTTCACGGAAATCAAGCCCAGGATTCGTTTTAGCGTTTTTATCTATCTAGTCTAGAAGTACCAGAAACAGCCAAAATCAACCAATTTGGGAAACCCTGTACCCTGTGTCACAAATTGGTTGAGACTGCACTGTAGGTACCTCAGATATTTTTGAAGATGTGAATATGTGGTTTCCGCAACTCTGTGTCACTTTTTTGTTAAACTTTCAAATCCACAAACAGAAATTTACCAAATTTTTTTGTTTCCGAAATACAAGACGAAAACGATGTAGTTTTTTCTCAGGCACTGTATAATATAGAAAGAAATTAAAACTGCCTTCAATAGATACACTGCGCAAAAAACTAAACGCACATTCTGAAAATCTCAATTTTAATGAAAGTTAACTCTACATTGACTTTATAACTTATTTTCTCTATTTCAGTATCGTAATGAGTTCATTACAGTACTAAAAGTAGTGCTGTAATGAAACTCATTACAGCATTGTTTTCAGTTATATTTTCGTTTTGAGGTTGTCAGTACTGACCTCCGATCCACTCAATTTTCGAATCAAATCAATTCAAATTCCGCAATCTGTCAAATTTCGTTAGTGACACCAACTGCCAAGATTCAATACAAAACTCACTAATCTGAATTTTTATTTGAATTTCGAGAATTTTCTACGAAACTTTACTGAAATAGAGAAAATATCGTCTAATACTCGTTGCAGAAGGCAATTCCAACACTCATGCTTTCGAAAACTCGCTCCTTCGTCGCTCGTTTTCGAATTTCGCATTCGTGTTTGAATAGGAGCTCATTCTGCAACTTGTTTTAGATATATACTATTTTATGTTCTCTCGGGAAAGTTTTGAACGAAAGAGGACACATCAAATCTTGAAATGTTTTGATCTAATCCTTCCCAGATTTCTCCGAGTTGGATTCTTGAGTCATTAGCTGAATGATTTTCTGAACTTCTCAGCCTTCTATTGAGGTTGTCACAACCTGCTCAATCGGATTGAGATCTGGACTTCTTGCTGGCCATTCCATTCGAAAGACTTCAACCTCTTCAAGGTACTCCTGAACGATGCGCGCACGATGGGGTCTGGCATTATCGTTCATAAAAATGAAATTTTCACCAATGTATATAGGGCAAATGGCACTACATGCTCTTCAAGAATGTTCCTTATATACTAATCAGCATTCATAGCTCCATTATCAACGACCACTAGGTCTGTGCGCAGCAGTCAAAGATATTCCACCCCATACCATAATCGATCTTCCCCCGAAACCAGTACTATTCAGAAAATTGCACTGAGCACATCTGTCATGTGGACGTCTGTATACAATAGAACGTCGATCACAATGGTAGAGGCAGAATCTAGACTTATTTGTGAAGAGAACTTTTTCCCAATCGGCCTCTTCCCAATGGATATGCTCTCTCGCAAAATCCAAACGCGCCCTTCGATGAGCTGGGGTGAAAGCTGGGCCTCTTGCCGCGACACGAGGCCTCAAATCATATTCTCTGTGGCGATTTCTTTTTGTCTGAGTGCTAATTTGCACCCCATGAGTTTGCTCAAGCTGATTTTGAAGGAGGCGAGCGGTTGTAAACCGTTGACTCAACGAAGAAACTCTCAAGTAACGTTCTTGAATGGCAGTTGTTACCCGTGGTCCACCCTGTCCTGGTCTTCGGACATTCATATCTGTCTCCCTGAATCGCTGCAACATTCCGGACACACTTGTATGGGAAACTCCAAACCTTTCTGCAATTCTTGTGTATGTGTATGTCCACTATTGATCACTAGAATTGATCGAGAACAACTAATTTTAGAATGGAGCCAATACGTTCAAAATCTGATAATATCGTCTTTTTTATTCCTGTTGCGGAAAAATATCTGTATTGAAGAAAAACGTTGAAAGTGGATAACATACGCATGCAATGTTAAAAATAATTATCATTGAGAACACCTTCACTTGTAGAATAAATTTGAGATTTTCATAATGTGCGTTAATTTTTTTGCTCAGTGTATATTGAATTCTGAGTCTTTTTGATTCCAAAAGTTTGAATTTTCTCGAGAAAAGTCGAAAAAAAAATCTCAAAATTGAACTCTGTTGGAATACAAACAACTTCGAGGTTTTTTCATTAAAAATTCTCATTTTTGAGAATCTCCGAGAAGAAAGGCTGATGCTTCTTTTCCGATAGCGTGATTTTCAGAATAAGATACAGGAGGTCACATATTCTTTGTCAAAGTTAGAAGTGACGAAACATCAAAAAATCGTTTTTTTCCAATTGAAACCCCATTTTCTCGATACATTCTCGAATTCTTCGTCAAAAAATATTAGGAGCATACGGATAAGACTTTTATCTCAAAATGAATATTTTTCGACATATTCAGAAAGAACGATTTTGTCTTCAATTTTCAATCACATTTCGAATGTGTTTTTTATTGGAAAATAATTAGTGATCAAGTGAAATTTTTGGAAATCCCCTCGGAAATGCCCTTTTAACGAGAAAAATATTTATTAAACTACTCATCCTAACCTCAGCTAGGTGATTTTTTAGGGAAAATATGAAGAGTACTTGCCTACAACTTCAAATGACAACAGTAGCTTTTTTGTTCAAGTTCTTCAAGAACAAACTCCCATGCAAATTCCATGAAAGTTCAACCAGACATGCTAACTGTATCCTGGTTTTATCTTATTGTCAGTTTATCATTGAACCCGTTCAAATATGTCCTGCCTTTGATGGCGAACTTGTGGGCTCATAACTCGAACAACATGAAGATCATTACGACCATTATACAGCTATCCAGTCGCCTACTTCACCAACTCTTAAATTTAATGATGGTCACTGAACTCTTCTTTTTGATTTCCTTGATTTTTTCTGGAGTTGAATATGAGGGGGAACATTGGATGATTCCTGAGTTATTCTATTGATTATAGCTTCCACAGTGCAGCAACGTACGGTATATTGCTCTGGGGACAATGTACAGATGCTCAAAGAGTTCTCGTTCAACAGAAAAGGGCAATAAGGACTTTATACCAGATGAAGATCACGGACAGCTGCAGAGAAATATTTAAGAGAGAGAAAATACTTACCATCACTTCATGTTTCATACTTGCTTGCGTTAAATATGTTCATCAACACCAGAATAAGTTCCTGAGAAATGCAGACTACCATAATTATAACACTCGGGAAAAAAATCATTACACTGTCCCATACGCAAGAATAAAGAGAACGCAACAAGGTCCGAATCATACATGCCTGAAACTCTATAACAAGCTCCCCTGTGAGTTGAAAACATTAAGCCTACCTGCATTTACGAGAAGGGTAAAAAGTTTGCTTCTGGAAAACACCATATATGATATGACCGAGTTTCTTTAAATTTAAAATTTTGTATTATTTAGTGTTTACATATTTGTAAATATGTTTATGTTATTTATATTCTGCTGACATTGCATTATGCAGATATTTGTGTACATATGTGTATTGGTAAATATTTTTTTTTGACAGGCCATATAATGTTTTAATGGCAAATATTTATACATGAGACTATTAATTTGTTACATGTGTGAATAAATATTATTATTATTATTATTATTATTATTATTAAACGATTTCGATGTAGGAAACAATGCGATTTACATAGGAAGCCCACAAAATAAGTGTGAAAAAAATTATAGCTGGACGTAATTATATCAATCGATAAATTAACAATTCTATACATGGTACAACGTGGGTTGCTAGTGGTCGTAATTGTTATTAGTCTTGATTTTTTTGAGTAATGAAAGAAATTGAGAACACACCTCCGATAGATTTTGAGGACCACAGGAGATATTTTATTCTTCTCGGATCAGGCATACATATATCTCAACCTAAGCAACGAAGAACTTTTTTTTCCTTGCAGCAAGTACTGATGAAGTCATCATAATAACGACACTTGCAGAACAAAGTAAAATTTACGTAGTTTTTCGTATTTTCTTTTTTCTTTCCAATCTTAGTCCGATGTTTTTCGTGTATTTCTGAATGTCTCATTGGAATTCAGATTTTTGATTCATTTAAATCTTCATATTATTATATCTCCACCTCCCAATTTCTGAGTTTTTTTTCAAAAAACAGTTATTTCCCAAGGAGAATTCTACATTCAAATATACTGCTCCATAAGAGTTAGGGATATCGTTTTCAATTGTTTCGAAAAGTATGTAATCATCGAGGAAATCCCTGTAAAATCATCTAAAACTCAATAACAACTTGAATCGATCCAATTGAAATCAGTATGAGACATTTCATCAATCTGGTCGTCTTTTTTCTGAAGTTTGGTCTTTTGCATATGCTTCATGAATGTTCTTATTTTGAAATGGAGTCAGTTTATCAACGGCTTCGATTTGACATGAGTTTTCTGAAAACGCCAAACGCTGAGGCTAATAGGGCTATCGGAATGCTATAGGCCTAATTCAGGTTGTTGTAGCGGAAAGGCTCCAAGTCAGCCAAAGTGTGATATCGCGACTTTGGAATAGGTTCAGGGAGACAAGCTCCGTGTTGAAAAGACCAAGGCTTGGTGGGCGACGAAAAACAACACCTGCTCAAGATCGTTTCATCACCGTTTCGACGAGAAGAAAGCCTACATCTGTGTAGAATGTACGGAATACTCTTCAAAATGCAGATAGGTTCCAAGTTTCCATCGAAACCATCAGACGACGTTTGAGAGAGGTGAATCTAGGTTCTAGACGTCCATTAAGAGGAGTTCCATTAGAGCGTGACTATAAGCGTCAAAGACTGGAACAGGTAAGGCAACATATCAATTTAAACGATCAATGGCGTAGTGTCCTTTTCACTGATGAATCCAGATATTGACAATTTTCAGATTCTCGAAGAATAAGGGTATGGACAATCCCACGCATACCATGTAATCGTCGCTATGTCAAAGAAGTCTATCCATTCCGAGGGGGTAGTGTTATGGTATGGGCCAGGATATGCTTCAACGGGCGCACAGATCTACAGATTTGTCCTAGGAATATGACCGCCTTACACTAGAGGGAGCATGTCATTGACCATGTTTTGCCAAATTTTCACGCTTCTATTAGTGAAACTTTTCAATTTGTAGACGATAACGCTAGACCGCATGGTGCATCCACAGTTGAGAATGCGCGCGAGGAGCTTGGTATTCCACATTTACCAATACCTCCGCACTCACCAGATTTGAATTGCATAAAACATGCATGGGATATGTTCCGAAGAAGATAAGATATTCATCAACCTACCCCAGAATCCTTGAATGATTTGATAGAGCTTCTCTCCCGTTAATGGAACCAAATTCTTCGAGAAATGTTCAACAACCTCGTGTGTGATATGCGATGAAGATGTCAAGCTGTTATTGATGCCCGTGGAGGCCATATATTGTATTGATAGTCTTTAAATGTTTGAATTCTCTGGGAATAAAATTTCGTTATAATACTAGATTTTTCTTAACCACCCTGTATACGCTGCAGACCTACAGGATAAAATTAATTTTATTTCCTGCATCTTGAAATCATATTAATATATTAATTTTCATCATAAAATCTCATTTAAAACTATATATTTTTGCAATTTAAGTCAATATTCCTCACTCATGTGAGGCAGTTCATTTCCCAAATGATTCAAGGATTATTCAATGGTGTGTCGTAGATCATCGAGTTTTGAAGCATTGATTAGTCATGAAAGGTTATAGAACAAAAATGAAATATTTCATTCAAAAATATATTTAATCTTAATTTCAAAAGTTGCCTGATTATCTAATATCACTTCAGTTTGTCGACTTCATGTAAACCTGAAAAAAACAAAAACGTTTTATGTTCATAAAAAAGTTATCATCAAGGAAAAAAGTTGCTGGAAGGGAATAAGGAAAGTAGACAAGAAAAAACGGATAGAGACATAGATGGGAACATTAGAGATAACACTAGAGAAGCATGGCCGGAATTCAAATTTGAACTTTTCGGAATATAAAAGTATTCTTCGTAGAATTTTTTTATTATTAATTGATTCTTTCGGAAAAGATACGTCTAATTTTCATTTTCTTTCGCAAATAGTTAAGATTTAATGGATTTTTCCGTGAAGGTATAGGGTGTTATCTTGGACCTCGATTAAACAAAATTCTTCTGGTTTGGATCGAAACCAAATTTATACTACTCACTAATTTGAAGGCTATTATTACGAATAAGTCCGAGAATAAGTCAAATGATATTTTTTCGAAAATTTATGTTTCAAGTTGAGTTATATGGAATATGAGAAATGTGGTACAGGGTGATTCACTTATCTTGGTAACCCCAATTTTCTCGAGAACGTCCGAATATTTTTTCATTCTGTGAATGGCGTTTTGAATTAGTCAATGTCGACTTGAGATGCGCATAAAAATCTGCGGAATAAATTAAGACGTCAGGCGTCGCGGTGCTATCAAAATTTTTTTCTCCAGGGACATACCTTTTTGATCATATCATTCGAAAGATAATTTCATTCTGAACTTTTTTTTCGAATACAATTTTCATTTTTTTTTGGTTGGATTAACTTTTTCATTGGCATTTGTGCCTAAACTCACTCTAAACCGAGGTTTCGTGTTTTCATTGTCAGAATGACAATTCTCGTAATATGTCTTAGTTTTTGTTCCTGAAAAATATTCTGTTTTCTTGTGTTATAAACATGTTTGGTTTATCTATGGGAGATGATTGCCTTTCATTGGGGTCCCGTAGCGGTCTTCAAACATCTGAAGTGCCGGAAAATCATCACCTGGAAGGTCGTATCTGGTTTGAAAAAACCCTCACGACCAGAGAGCAACAATTTGTGGATTTTGAATTTGAATATCGAAGGAATTTCGAAAGACAAGTGTGATTACGTCTCCAAATTAGCTGATGAACATGGTATCAAAGAGATTCTTCTGCAAGAAACCCACACGGCAACGGAATCGTCGTGAAAGAGGACAGTTGAAAGGTTATGTATTAATTGATTTTTTACAAGTTTAGCTTGTTATGTTGAAAAATTATCAGTTACGTAACTTTCAACAGATTCGGTAAGGGGAAATTGATGGAGTTTTTTTTTTTTCATTTCTTTCAAATTTCGTGACATTTCTGTCATAAATATTTATAAATCTCCGAACATTATTTGGCCAAGAAATCTTAATGTTGATGTTTTTTAAAGTAGCAAATGCATTTCCAAAATGCCTTCGATTTATTCTGAATAATTGGTTTCTTTTCTGCTTTTGTCTTTTTTCATTTCAGATTAAGAATTACGAGTCGTTTTGGGAAGAATCTGTGTATCCGAGACCATCGACGGATATCATGAAGATGATCACACTGATGTCTTTCACGATTTTCCTGATATTTTATGTTATTTTGTTTACGGGGAGGCAGGTTTTTTCGGCTGAGATTTTTTCCGCTGGCTGTATAGTATCGTATGATACAAGTGTTGCTGTATCGTATGATTGATTCTATAGTATCATACAAAGAATGTTATGATACCCCGTTTTTTTTTACCTCAGCTTAGGTACTTTTTGTTTCAACATTTATTGTATTATTTTAGCTCTCTTTTTCATAAGAATATATATATATTATTTTCTAACCGTCAGCGATATGCAGCGTGTTTTATGTTAATTCTATTTCATTTTTTTCTGTTTTGTGCTAGTATGCCTTTATATGGAGGCATAGATATGATGTTGTGCCTTGAAATCAAGAAGGCTAGTTTTCTAGTCAATGTACCTCTTCAAATAAGATGAAATATGTGGCTACAGCAAGATGGGGCTCCACGTCACAACGCTGCCATTGTGAAGAGATATTTAGATCAAGAATTCGAAAATAAATGGATAGGAACCAATGGACCCATCAGGTATCGCCAGACCTAAAGCTCATGTAGTACTTTATGAGGGGTACCCTGAAAAATATGGTATACCAAACTAATTCTATTAACTTGGACCATTTGAAAATAAAGATAAAAAACGCACGTGCCCAAGTAGACTCTTATATTCTTACCAAAGTAACTTATAATGAAATAAAGGAATGATATAACTTACGTATGGATCATAATGGCCCGCATATAAAACATATGATTCGAAATGTTTCGTTAGATATTAAAAAAAATGTTTATTGTTATAAGATATAATATTTAGTGAATATAATGAAAGAGAAAGAGTCTGTTACAGAACTTCCTTTATTTTACGAAACAAAATCATATCTAGGTCATCTAGTCAATATGATCAATACATAAGTTATATCATTTCCCTATATCATTATAAGCTACTTTGGTCAAAATATAAGGGTCCATTTATTTTAGAATTTTTGATCTCAATATCTCTTCACAATGGAAGCATTGTCACATGGATCCCCATCTTGCTGTATCCACATATTTAATGTAATTTGAAGAGGCAGATTGTTTAGAAACCTAGCCTTCTTGAATTCAAGCCACAAAATCATATCTATGTCCCCAAATGAAGGCATACTACCACAATACAGAAACAAAAATGGAATAGAATTAACATAAAACGTTAAGAAATGGATGAAAATTGTATTCGAAAAAAAAGTTCAGAATGAAATTAGGTTTCTAATGACATGATAAAAAAGGTATGTCCTGGAGAAAAAATTCTGATAGCCGCGCGACGCCTGACGTCTCTTTATTTATTCCGCAGATTTTTTATGCGCATCTCAAGTCGACATTGACTTGTTCAAAACGCCATTCACAGAATGAAAAAATATCCCGAGGTTTTCGAGAAAATTGGGGTTACCAAGATAAGTGAATCACCCTGTACAACATTTCTCATATTCCATATAACTCAACTTGAAACATACATTTTCGAAAAAATGTCTTTTGGCTTATTCGTTATAATAGCCTTCAAATTTGTGAGAAGTACCTATAAATTTGGTTTTGATCCGAGCAAAAAAATTTGTGTTCAATCGAGCTCCCAGATAACTACATAAACTGCAATTAGATGTAAAGTCAGTATTTTGAGAAATTTTTTTTGGCAAATTTTCGAAACATTGGTTACTTTTGATAGAGCAAAGCAGAGGAGCCAAAATTATTTACTAGTAGAACAAGTTTGAGAGAAAACAAAGAAATTCAATTTTCTAGGAAGCTTACATTTCTGGCTATATTCCTCAAGTTCTTGGAGGAAACGTTACCAGTCGCCTCCACCAGCTCATGCAACAGCCCCGACTCCTTCTGCAGCAGATTGTGCGGTTCGTCATAATCAGCAACACTGCCGTTGCTCATCAGCAAGATCTTGTCGGAGTCCATTATAGTGTGCAGCCTGTGGGCTATTGTCAACACTGTACACTCGCCAAACTTACTCCTTATGGTCTTCTGGATCAGAGTGTCAGTTTGAGGATCCACGTTGGCTGTCGCTTCGTCAAGTATAAGGATCTTATTCCTCCTGATTAAGGCCCTTGCCAGGCATACCAGTTGGCGTTGACCAACGCTGAAATTGGCTCCACCCTCGCTTATCTGGGAGTTGAGTCCGTTGCCCAGATCATCGATGGCCTCCTTCAGTTCCACCTGTTCAAGAGCGCTCCAGAGTACATCGTCTGAGTACTCGTTGAAAGGGTCCAAGTTCTTCCTCATGGTTCCAGAGAAAAGCACGGGTTCCTGAGGAATTATAGCGATCTTCGTCCTAACCCTCTCCAAAGGCAACCTAGTGATGTCCAATCCATCAATCAAGATCTCCCCATCCAGCTCGTAGAGCTGGAACAACGCCGAAATGATGGAGGATTTTCCAGCTCCTGTTCTACCGACAATCCCGACCTTCTGCATGGGTTCCACGACGAAGCAGAGGTTCTTCAACACTGGTGGGTCTTGGGTGTTGTACTTCAGGAAGACGTTCTTGAATTCTATACGACCTGAGGAGGGCCAATCTATGGGGACGTTGTTAGTGAGGGTTCTGGTGGGTTCTGAGTCGATTTTGGGTGTATTCCAAGATTCTTTCGACGGAGGTCATCTGGTTCTCCAGCTCGCTCCATTGCCGCATGCCCCATTGGAGGAAGATGAGGAGACCCACGAACTGGTTGAAGATCAGTCCGACGTCGCCTCCGTAAATGTCTGCAGATTGGAGAAGGTGTTTAATTAATTTTTTACTCAATCTAGAAGTGTTCTATGTATTGAAACTAATCGATTATCAATAAAAATCTCAAGAAATTTCAAGGTGTGCGTTCCTATACATAGTAAGACCTTACTATGTATAGGACGCACACCTTGAAATTTGATACAACAACTTATATGACGATCAAAGAGCCTTTCAAAAGGAGAGGAGTCGACAGAACTATTATTGAAAGGATGAATGAAATGTCTCAATCAAACACCTGACGGTCAGAGCTGTGGCCGAGCACTGACTATTAGTGCTTCGAGCACTAAGCACTGGAAAAAAAGAGCTCTCGAGTCTCGAACACTAAGCACCGGTTTGCACGAAATGCTCCAGATTATTAAGCACTTCATGAAAGTAATTGTATATTTCGGGGTGGGGTTATTTCAATTGAAATGAGAATTGTAATTATTTAACGAAGCTGTAATATGTGAGATTATTGGCAGGTCAAAATAGTAGTAGGTATAGGGTGTTTCCGTAGCTTATAACTTTTGATAGGAGAACCATAGAGTGCAGTGCGCATGATATTCTATATATCTTCAAAATTTTTCTGAGAGATGATATTTTTCGTGAGAGAAATCATCACAAAAAAATCAAATTTTCGACAAAAAAGTGGTTTTTCTATATATCCAAGGAAGAAAGAGCTAGATATCAATTCGGATTCTAGAGGAGACAACAGTTCAACAAATGGTCTCAGATACATGATTATATTGCTCCTAAGAGAAGATGATCTATCGGGTTTGAATTTTCCATAAGCATGGACAAATTCTCATGAACAGATAATCAAGGTATTATTTCCAGTGACGAAAGAACAATTTGAAATCGGTTCGGAAATCTTTGGTGATGACTTCAACTGGACAACTGAATAACATGTGAATAAGGAAAAATGATTCTAAAATAAATATAAAAAGTTGGGCTTGCAGGAGAGTTCAAAAAACTTCAAAGTATGGATTTTGGAACAACAGCTCCCAAATACATAAAATCCTTAGCAAAAAGGTTTTTCTGAGTGAGATTGATGGGAACTTTGAAATCGGAGCGATCATATCAATGGAAATATCTGGGGCCATTTATTCTAAAGGTTTATTCTCCAAAAAAATAGTTATCTAGTTGTTAACTTTTATTCCACATATGAAAATACATTATTTGGTCGAAAATTTTAATTTTCTTGTGACATTTTCGAAAGCTGACCTTCCACTCAACAATTGAGGACAGATCTTCAGAAGATTTGAAAGCACGTTCAATAAACTCACTAGATCTTTGCACTTTAATATTTATTTACAATCATCTACACTCAATAGTGTCAACTATATACTTATTAGTTATTAGTTTTAGTTTACTAAATACTGATCATGTGAATTAGGTTAAGCAATCAACTGATCTTGGAACTTTTATTCGAATGATTTTTCCACTAGAATCCGAAAAAAATGTTATCTTGATATTAACTTTTCTTGGACATATCATGCAGGTTTGACCAATCTATAACTCTCCTGTCAAAAGTTATGAGCTATGCAAATACAGAACTTAAATGTGAACTACCCTGTATACGCATATATTCGTATTAAAACAAGATTGAAAAAGGGCTTTGTACTCAGTAATCCGAAGGAGTGATCAGGAGCACTTTGAGGATTACTAATCACCAAGCGTTTTGATGTAGTGCTCCAATTACTAAGCATTTTCCTCGTAAAGAAAGTCAGGCAACAGAGGCTGTGTGTGCATCACGGGAGCTTAGAGAACGTGCACTTGAAATCATTATAGATCTCACACTACTACATCTTGCGATTGATAGGTCATCCTAAGAATATCTGCAGAAGGCACAGGTAATGAGAGATTTAAGTGTCAGAGAGTCTGGTCCTCCCTGAATAACTAAGGAATTAAAATCTTCAGTACAATGCTATGCAAAAGATAGGAATGGGGGAGGGAATACACCAACCACAATCTCAAGTGAAATACAAAAAAATGGTATACAGATGGTTATAAAACCAAAACAGGGAAGTGTGATCTATTGTTAGGCTCCTGTATAAGTGTTCTTCAAGCAGAAATGTTAACAATCGAAAAATGTCTGGACATCAACCAGAGAGAAACTATCAGAAGGGTGATATAGCTATTTATTCAGATAGTTAAGCTGCTATTGAAGCACTGGACTTCTGAGTCATTGACTTAAAATTGATTTGGGAGGAAACCAAGAAGACAATACAATTGCCAGAGAGAATGAACGGAGGCCGCTCACTGAAGGAGTTTCTGGAAAAGGAGAATGCCGAAAAAAAAAAACGAACTACAACATTCAAAAGGTTTCTGGATCTTACTAAAAACTAACTACACCTCCACACTGGCTTCTTTATGGGGCATTGTGGTCTCAGAGAGCGTTGAAAAACGGCTCATCGGACATTTCCAAGTATCAATTCTTTGGGAATGAGGAAGAAACTCCTATTCATCTCACAAGGAATGCTTTGCCATTGTAAGCCAGAGAAAACAATGCCTTGATCAAGAAACTTGTAGGAGTGAGGAATTAGGCTCGGTGAAGACTTTCCAGATATTAGATTTCATTAGATCTCTGGAACTGGAAGGCAAGCTGTAAAGGTGGAGGTGAGAACAGCTTTGTCAGGGGACACAAAGTGGATTACAACCCCTTTCGAACTGAACTAAACACTAGTTGATAGTTGATAGTTTAAAAGGGGTTACAGTCCACTGCGACCTTATGGTCTATTGTGTCCCCTGACAAAGCTTTACAGCTTGCCTTCTTGTCCCAGAGATCTTATGAAATCCAATATCTCGGA